>PVKA01025197.1:0-33249 GCA_004027165.1 Ctenomys sociabilis
GAAGTATACATCGTGAGCCCATAATATTAAGCTGAGCTGTAAATGGATATGGTCGACAATTTCTTTGAATAACTCCCTATGGTTGCAGAATGCTGGACTGTGTTGGACTGTGGTGTCGAGTTCAAGCACCTAAGGTAGTTGAATGTCAATGGAGTGCCCACTTTTGACAGGTGTAGACAAAGGAAGGGTTGTAGAAAGACAAAATCGTGATGTGTGTGTATAGACAGTACAGTTGGGATAGTTAACGCTGGGCTTCTACATAATTCTATGATAGGCAAGATCTGCACTAACGGTGGTTGGACAGGATATTATGTCGGCTTTTAGTACTATGGTCATCCACTAGGTAAATAATTACTGAATTTTTGATATAATTCAGCTATAAAAAAACCTGTAAATATAATATCATGTATGCACCTTGTACAACACCAAAACCTTATGAAAACAGTTTGCAATGTATTAATTCATCGACTCTGTATGGTTAAGGTGTCTTGAAACTGTCTGATTGACATTTGTATTTTAATAAAATAAAAATAAATGAAAAAATAAAAAGAAAGAAAATAGCACACTATAGAATACTTTTATTTAACCATGTGATTTTCTGCAGTTTTACTTCATTTCTCAACACATAATTCTAACAGTACTACATGAAGGGTTCCAACAAATACCACATAATCATATTCGCTGAGTTATTTTAATTATATAATATTAGCTAGAAGCATACAAAATAATAATTTGCCTGTGTACTAGATATTTTCATATCCCTTTTTATTAATTAAAAATCTGAAGATTCTAGAACATAAAGTTATCTAAGAGTACACATTTTTAAAGATGGAACCAAGGTTCAAGCCTAATGTGGCACCAGGGCATCAAATTTTGGCTACCATGCAATGAATTTCAAGGTTCCTTTAAGCTCTACAATTTCAACATTCATTATATGATTTGCTTCTAATTTCTCAGTTTCTAAGAATCAAATTAGAGCATACAAAACATATACCCGTCCATTTGGTAATCCAAAAGAGATATGTCAATGTAGAAAGTGGACTTTTTGAAATGTAATTCACATACTTTGAAATTTGCCAACTAAATTGTAGAACTTCTTGAGTTCAGTACATTAGCATGGTTATGTAAGTGCCACAATGTAAGTGTAGAACATTTACTATTTTATTAACCCCCAAAGCAGCCCCATACTCAACACTAGTTGTTTCCGGTATCCACTCCATTCTCCTTCCAGCCCCAAGTAACAATCAATCTGTTCTTTTCCTTTGAAAAACTGATTTTTTCAGTTAAAAGTAAAAACTTTTTATCAGTACATTTTTGCAGTACATATATGCTTCTTGAGTGGTTGATGCATGTACATAACATATCTCAATTCTTAATATTGTCCTCTCGTTATTCTCTCTTTCCCATAATGCTCCATTCTTTCTCCCCATTTTTTTTTTTTTTTGCAAAAGACATAGCTCTTTATTTTCTGTGATACTTCACTTTACTCTTTATTTATATTTGAAGAGCAGTCTAAACCACTCATGTAAGTGAACCATATCTGGTGTCCTTTGAATGGTTCTTTCATGCTCTATAGCAGAGTATGTAATATTACTTCACTTCTTTTTATTGCCAAAAGTTTCATTGTATGGATAAATCACATTTGGTTGACTTACTCATCACTTGGTGGACATCTGTGTAATAAACACTCTTTGATGACTATGAATAAGGCCGCTATGATCATTGATACACAAGCTTTTATGTAAACATGGTTTAATTTCTTTTGGGTAGCTAGATTAAGAGAATTTTAAAAGAATGTTGATGATTGCATCTCTTTTTTTTAGTCTGCCACTTCTTGTAGAACATTTTAACAAGGAGAATAAACACTGGGAAACTTCTTCTGGTACCTAATTTGATTTAGATACCATATATAAAATTTAGAAAATGCTATGTAAACAGCTCTCCATATTTTAGTGAGAGTTTAATGATTTGGTATTACTACTACTACTATTATTATTATTATTATTATTATTGGAAAATGAAATTCTAAAGGAATTAGGAAGAGCAAATAGATTAAGTGACACTAATTTTGTTTTACCCTTTTTTATAGAAACTAGCAAAAGACATAGTCTGCTAATCCTGATCACAAACAAAATTAAAATGGTTTAATTATTATTTTTATTTAGATTTCTGCTTGAGATAAGGTTTTACTATGCAGTCCAGTCTGGTTTTCAAGTCACAGTCCTCCTACCTCAGCATCTTGAGTGCAAGGATTGTAGGTATATGCTTCCCAGCCTGGTATGATAGTTGAATTATGTCTAATTTATTTATTAACCTAATACTAATAATACCTTTTCATTTTTTATTTTATTTTATTTTTTTGCTAATGTATTTCATTGTTACAGGGTCTCACTACACAGCTCAGACTGAGAGCTGTGATCCCCTTCTTTACAGCCTCCCCAGTGCTGGGATTTTAGATGTGTGCTACCACATCAGGGCTTAATGGGCTCAGCCTCCCCCAGGGGTGGGGCGAAGTGGCACGTGGTGCTGAGGATTGAACCGCAGTCCCTGAGCTTACCTAAGCCTGCCTACGCAGGCACTTTCATCCACTGAGCTATCTCTCCAGCCCACTGCATTTATTAACCTAATACTAACACTGATGCTCTTGTGCCTTGAACATGGCACTTCTTTTCTCTCAGGGCTGCCATGTCTTCACCAAAGTGAAAGACTTGCACAAGAACATTCATTTCAACTTGTCTTTCACCTCTTAAAAATGGAAAGGTGATGATTGCAACATTCTCTTTTTCAAAACTGCAAAGAATGACCCTTGCAGGGCATATCCTAGACAGAAGTTCTAGGACTGGCACTAGGATATTCAGGGCACTTAGCTCTTTTCATTCTATCAGATTGCCTTTCTTAATAATCCAAGAAATCTCCATAGTTCAAAAGTGTGGTATCTACAGTACTATAGTGCTCATCATACCAGAGAAGTCTAGTGTTCTCAAATTCATGGAATAAATACCCATAAAGCAATAAAAATTCCCAATAAATACTAAGGATTCCAGGAAAGGTTGTCACTTGTTGACAACATTTTTGTTTCTTTTTCCACAGTACCTGCAACATTCATGAGCAAGGCTCCCTCCCCTCTCCCTTTAGAAAGCCTAATATGTACTTTTGTTGATGTTATAGCTATTGGAAAGCCCCATTAAGAGAATATTGGTTTTCAGTAATCACCTAATTGTTCTCTTCTACTATATTTTCTTTATAACAAATAGTAAAGCCAATCACTCTGTATTTTCTTCATACCAAGTTTCACAGTCAATAATGTTATACTTACTTATGTGAATAGTTATTATTCAGATGTTCCTGTCTTCTTTAACAAAACTGGAGTTCACTGGTCTCAAAGACATTACTTGTCTTGTTCCGTGAATACCAACACGGCCTAGCATATTTCCTGGTCTATGGTCAATAACTATTTGCTCCTCAAAAGAGATAAACATTATACCAGTAAATAGTATGAATAGAAAAAATAAATAAGTATAAATATAAGTACTCATATTTGTCTAACATTTCCAGGACTGAATATTTTTTAGAACATGCATATTGATATTCAGATATTTCAAGTATTTATGTTTCAGCACACAACGAAATGAGTTGCACTCCTTTGACTAATCTCTTATACTTAAACATGCTATTGCCAATGTAAGCCTTCAGCATGATAAACTTGTGCAAGGTGAATTATCAATACAGAAAGCCTCTTTTTATTTAATATTATACACCAAGAACTATGCCTGTTTACACTCAAACTTTGCTCTACCATTTCCAGCCTCAATAAATTTTTAGATTTAGTTATAAATATGGATATCAGGTATCATATTTTCCAAAATGTTGAAAAGTAACAAAAATATTCAACCAGTGAAAAAAAATTCTTCACTTGGCATAAATAATAAAACTTTGTGGTACCACAAAATTAATGACAATAATTAATGGACTACAGTGAGAATTCAACAAATGTATTATTATTACTACCTGATAACTTCAACAATTCACACATGAACAAAAGGTGCTCTTTCCAAAGTGCCTTTTCTGTGATTATATGGCTTCCATGAGGATAGAATGCAGATTTTAAAATTATTCTTCACTGAGATGCTTCTGACCTCTGGCAAGGACGCCCTACTGAAATGTAGGACCTTGGTGTGCTCAGCTCTTCTGCCAACTTTTATCCAAACCAGTAGAGTAGATTTGAGAGCAGTGTGGCTATGTTGATTAAAGACTGGCTTCATTTCTGACCTCTGTTATCAGCCTTACTTGTTTTTATGTTTTGCCAAAGAGCCTAAGAAGTGAGGAATGTAGTACCTTCTCTATCACAGGACACATTCCACAATAAGCTACAAAGTTCTTTGAGAGAGGAAAATGTAGAAAGGCTTCAATCTTTACTACTTTGCTCTTAAAATCAAAACATATTTTTAGTAATATTCAGAAGGTCAAATGCTCAAAATGCAGCTGGTTCCTATGGGTGTTTAACTTCTTTTTTTCAGGACTGATGATACTATTGCTAGCTGATCCTCCAGAGCTGCACGTGTTAAGGAAATGCTAATCAGAAGCGTATAAATTCTTCTTGCTTCATGAGACTCCTGTATCACTAAAGTTCGTACCGATTTTGTAATCACTGGCTTGTCTTGCTCCTTTACAGTTTCCAAGCAAGAATATAATGAAATGTCTTGCCAAATTCTCTGAAGGAGAAGCTTTTGAAGTACTTTTGATCTTAGAAAAAGCTTGCTGATCCTTTACTAAGGAAAGTGCTGACAGGCCGCTTTCTGCTATTCTTCAGTACTATCTTACGAACCCTGATGAAAGTGACACACTTTGGGGTGTTTCCCACTAGACATGAAAGTCGGTTCGCTCAGGCTGGCAGAGAGCAAGCACAGCATGCTGGTAGAGACTTCTCATTTCCAGCCTCCCATCAGCCCTAATGACCCAGTCATTTTGCATATGTTTGTTTGTTTGCTTTCTTGCTATGTTCTCTTAAATAATCATGAAAGAAAAATGATAAACATTGCCATAAAGGAAGATAAACTTGAGTTATTTGTTGGAAAATAGATCTACCTTGAGACCATAAAGTTCAGTGAAATAAAGCAAACACAAGTTTAAATATGCATGGCTTCTGTTAAACGAGACACCTAAATTATAAAGAGAAAAGTAAGACATAGATGATAGGAAGTAGGGAGACAGATCTTTCTTAAAGGGGAAAAGGAACAAAACATGGAAGGAAGAAGAAGAAAAGTCAGCTAAAAAAATATAAGATGTGCTGTATACATGCGCCAACTTTACAAAGGGAATGTAAACTGCGGACTCGTACTGATAACAATGCAGCATTTGTTGTTGCAGAATGTGGAGAAAACTAAGTAGTAAAAGTGGAGCATAAGGAGCAAAGCGCTCATTTCCATTTAGGCAAGGGGTCGTTACATGGCATTTTGATTTGCAAAGTGAAAAGTTAGCAGGAGTTTCCCATATCAGGATGAGAGCTATGGACTCAGCTATCAGGTAGGCCTTGGTCTCCCGGGAACTGGATCTGAGTCTTAGGTCCCTAGGCTGAGTTCTGGAGCCACGTAATTGCACTAGCTAAAGAGAGCTGATTGCTCAAACTTCGGGAACTGTGGCCCAGATACAACAGTTGAGCAAAAATCAAAACAAGCAGGCTGTGACAATCATTTTGGCTACATGGAATTACATGAAATGCTGTATTTAATTACTATAAATTGCATGCTGCTCATTCTTGGTATCAGTAAAATATGCTAAACTTATGTGTAGATATACACATATACATATGTGTATACTTATATGTGTTTGGAAATAATTTTCCTCTGAAAAGCAGGCTGTTGACTTATAGACTCACCAGAATGCGGTGTAATTCTGTTCAGCACACTAGATAGTAAGTTCTGCTATAATCCAGGGGAACCACTTAGTGATGTTACATAGGATTTTCATAATTGTACATTCATTTATAAAAATATTTTTAACTTAAGTAAGCAATAAAAACAAAACAAATCATTTGGGAGATGATTTATTTAATTCAGGTAATAAATACTGAAAGCTTTAGATTAAATAGGAAAAAAGAAGGATATATCTAACACACATCTACCAGATAGAATTATGAAAACACAGTGATAGGGCAGGCTGGTGGACCTACTTTCTCGTAGTTCAATGAGAAGAAAGTTTGAATTAATAATGTTTGGACAAGATATCATGTCTGTATGTTGTACTAAGAATAACTACTACAAAGACAACAATATGCAATGTATTTATTACTATAACTGTCCTACTAGACTGTTTTGAAACTGTCTCATTGCTACTTCTTTCTCAACAAAATCAGTATAATAGAAACAGTGATGTGTGACAGGGACAGACACAATACAGGACCACTCTTAGATATGCAGCCAACAAGAGTGGCTAAGGAAAAAGTAAAGAGATAAAGAATGTTTATTTTTAAAGTTATTTATAAATCATTTAAAAGAATTTTGTTTGTAACCCACACAATGTTCTGGTGAAAGGTAAGAGCTTAGTTTAAGACCAGGTTAGAATTACTTCAACCCTTACATTGTTTCCCAGCACACAGACGAACACAAGATTCTAAAGACAAAGTAGGCATCTGACTTGAGTATAAAAAATTGGAGATGTGGAAAATGGATGGTAAGGAAGGCATGGACTGGAAGTAGATGGGGGAAAGAGCTGTATCGAAAGAAAAGAAAGGAAACAATGATTAGTCCTTGAAACCATCCACACCTAATGGTGAAGTAAGAAAAAGCTTCAACAAATGGCATACAAGGGAAAAGAGATTAGTAGGGAACCGCGGGAGAGTGGCATCTCAGAACAAGTTGAGATAAGGCGCCATCTAGCAGTGTAACGGGCAGCGAGCAATCATTTGCAACATCAGCAGATCCTTGTTGAGAGTAATAGAATTGAAGTTAGCTTATCTGCCGTGCTACCTATAGTAGGAATCTCTTTCATTTAGCAATCACTGTATACAAACTCGCCTTTGCTCTAGTCAGTGGCAGCTGGAAATATCCACAGTCCATTGCTTTTCATGATTTTGAGGTTTTCTGAGTTCAGCTAGGAAGTTGTTTCTCCATATGGAATCTGCTAAGAGGTCCACGATAGTCTGACCCCCACGTCTGTAGCCTGACGAGATGGTGATGATGATGACGGGGTCACCTGAGTCAAGTTTTCCCTTCATAGTCTCTCATCATCCAGAAATAGTCTTCTTTAAGTGGAAATTTGTTTGTAAGAAAGAAAAAGAAGAATCCACATGATATTTTAAAGTCTGTGCTCAAAAGTTCTGTAACATTCCTTCTGGCATATCCTATTGATCAAAATAAATCATAAAGTCAGTTCAGGCTCAAATAATGGAGCAGGTATTTTACTGCTTGATGAAAGCGATTAGCATTCACCAACAGGGATAAGAGAGATCTTTCATTTCCATTTCTGTAAACAACTTCCTCAGGAGTCTGTTATTTTTATGCCACTTGATTACTTTTAAGCATTGACTTTTTAGTTTAGTCCCAGCACCTCCAGGGTTAACATGATGTTTCAGAGCTCTGCTTCTCATAGAACAAAAGTAGTTCTACTTAAAACCCACCAATGAGATTCCAGTCAAATACTGGTATTATAAGTCAGAGAAATTCATACCTATAGCAAACAGCAAGATCTTGACTAGGCTGTGGGAAAGGGACTTTGGAGAAATGAAACTCATTGCAGATCCTTCTCTACATAAAACTACAAAAAAACACCAAGGTTGCTAGCTTTCCCACCCAAGAGGCTGAGTAAAAACATTCAAAGAGCCTCTTGCCAATTCTTTGCTTCAGCACCCAGACATCTTTAGATCACTTGTAGCCATGAGGTATCAAATGACACGAAGGGGGAAGGGGATTTATAATAACAACAGGCTCTTTGTCCATATTTGCATGTGCCAGAGTAATACCTTGGCATGCAGAGAAATATTGTAAAAATGGGCTACTTTTCTAAGACAAGTTTTCAAGAAATATGTTGGCTTCATGGTATCTCTATGATATGTCAGCTTTGCTTGACTGAGTGACTCTTGACTGGATATGTATGCATAAATGGCTAAACTTTCGTGTTATGTTTTTCTTCTAGGCCTAAAATGCTCATCTCTTTCTCTAGTTAGATAACTTGAGACACTACTTAATGATTTCCTTTCTTTGGTATCAAGTGTACACCCATTATGCCATTCTTATATCTTCCCATTATTTCTTTGGTTAGCCAATTGCATAACACTGAAAGAGAGAAGCCTATAATAAGAATTACTTTTACATGTAAATATGAATGCAAAATGAGAACATTCATGTTACTATTCCTGACCCATAATGGAGGTAGTATAATTGTGATAGTGATTGTAGATGCTTTGCATGATAGTAGTTTAATGTCATCTAGTTGGTTGCAAAATCTCAAACTTCTACTACTAATAAATAATTTATACAAAAAATCAGTGTGTGTGTGTGTGTGTGTATGTGTGTGTATATATATATATATTACACAAATAAATAAATTATCATTCATAACTTTGAATTTTAGTGAAGAGAATACTTGTGTGCCTGTAAATAAACCTAGGCTTACTGGATATGAAATTGTGAGCAAGTTTTTTTTAACTGATTTGCAATACAGTTCTCAGTTTTCCATTGTTAAATAATAAAACTCAGTTGCCAACACAATCTATCTCCACTTCTATAATACTGTCATTGCTTAGTTCTGATAACATGATAGAAGTTATGACAATGACCAATACAATTGCCCAAGACAGCAGTCTGTTTACAACTTAAAGAGACAAACCATTTTATGGTCCTCAGAGAATCAAAATGTCAGCACTAAAATGATCACAACCTAATGTCCAACTGTGTCTTTTCCCATTCTAATAACTCTTTCCTTGTCACTTCAAGACAGCTTACCTCTTCTTCATGCAAGCATATTAAGCAGCAAATCGCCAGACTTAATTATGTATGTATTTATGTATGTATGTATGCATGTATTTATTTATTTATTTATTTATTTATTTATTTATTTATTTATTTATTGTTGGTGCCAGGGATCAAACTCAGGACCTTGTACTTGCCTGGCAGGCACTTATGCGGATGACCTATCTCCCCAGCTCCACCAAGCTCATTGTGAAGATGATGAGAAATAAGGAGTTTTCAAGGGAAGACTTTCCATCAGAATCACATTTATACTGCTTACAAATTCAAACTTATATAAATTAAAAGTTCCAAGCTAATTCATGTTTAACTTGATTTGTATTTGTTGTAAACACTTCACTTGTACTCTCACTCATGCCAGTGCTTTGACCATTTTCTTAAGCCACCAGTAGGGTAACCCTGCAATTATGTGTCTTAGAACAAAAGTAAACTTGGTGACTGACAAAAGAAAGCAAAGAACTAGACACAGATAGGAAGAGGCCTTCTGTTGATATCATCTGCAAATCTGAACCAATGTTTAGCACAGTCTGGAAACAAATACCATTCATTCACTTTGAAAACCAGGTTCCATTCCTAGCTGTGAAACTAGTTAGCAATTTACCCTTAGAGGATTACCACACGTAATGTTATGCCATATTCAAGTAATATGAGCAAGACCACCATGGGCTATTATTAGAACTAAGCATTGGCACTGAGCTCCATGAATGGTTCATGCTCAAATGTTTGTTTGAGCAACAATCAATGATGGTTGATTGGCAATGATCATCAAGAGTGCTAAAATCCTATGGATCTCTCATTAAGAGCTCCATGTAATGAAATATAATGAAAGTTAACAGTGTAACCTTTCCACATTTATAGTTATTACTATAATAATCACTGATCATGTTTACATGTGAGTGTGATATAAAGCAAAATATTGCTTAACTTCTACTTTTTAAGAATCAATGAAATGAAAGGGCCAGCTAGATAGCTCAGCGGACTAAAGCACCTGCTTAGGTAGAGTACAATGGCCAAGATTCAATCCCCAGTACGCCGTGCCAGCCCCACTCCGATTCAGCAATTGAGATGAATGTGATGGCACATGCCTGTAATCCTACTGGCTTGGAGACTTAAATCAGGAGAATAACTATGAGTCTGATCTATGTAGTGAGACCCTGTTGACCCTGTACCAAATACATAAAAAAAGAATCAATAAGATGAATCAGTACGTATATTAAGGACATACACTAAACCACTAGAACAAAGATATCTATGTTTAGCTATTTTAACAGCAATGAACTGCAGGAAATGCCTTTTCCTAATTAAAAACTTTGGAGGGATTTAATGAGTCTTTGCATATGTGTTTAAATGTTCTAATTACTAATGTAATATATAATGAAAATATTTTAATATAGAAAAGCATACAGAAATATTACCAAAAATCAAACATCCAGATATATTATATTTACAGAATTTATTTTTGTAATTATATAGTTTGATTTTACATAACTAGGATTTGTATATACAAACTTCTCTTTGAAATGCTTTTAAGAGCCTGGGAGATAGCTCAGCAGCTTACGAGCTTGCCTATGAAGTGCAAGGTCTTGAGTTTCATCTCTGGTACCAACAAAAAAAATTATACAAAATGCTTTTAAGTATCTTAAAACACTGTATCAAACTGCTTTACCTGTTTAGAAGTGCATGAATATTTATCTGGAATTTTGTTATGAAATATGATTTTCTCAGTTAAATTATAAGCGTAACAATTTTTTTCTCTAGGAAAAATGTCTTCAGTGGAATTGTTAAGACCAAGTTAACCATAATTGAGAACTATAAAGAAGAACTATACTGAAGTTCCTCTAAATTATTAAACTGATAATATTGGAATGAGAAGCAAAACTACATTTAGTTTCTCACATTTCTGCAGGTTGTGTCTATGAACTCTCCTCTGAGATAATTACCAGTGGTTACATGCTTATGTATTAGCATGTAGAGTGTTGTCTGTTCTGACATTCAATTAATGTATGTGTTTCTTAGGTTTCTGATGGGTATATTTTGTACCACAGCTGGAATGACTTGTGTGATGTCGCCTTCTATGTGACTCTGCATCACTGAACACTGCTCTGTAGAGTGTCATGAATAGTTCATGCAGGAACTCAGTAAATATGGAGAATTAGAGAATTTCTATAACTCACAAATTCATGACACATGCTAAATGAGGGTACATGCTGACTAGTAAAACACAAGAGAATATTACTGTTTTGATTTTTTTTTCCAAAATGAGATCAAATAAAGTGGTCCTAAATCATCTTTTTCTCATTCTGATTTTCTAAATTTCTGAATAGTGTTTCTCTTTTGCATGAAAAAGCAGCTTTAACTGTATAAGTGATATTAATTGTCTTCAAATAGATAAAATAACTAAAGGCAGAACAGAGAGATAACTCTATGATCTGGCATTTATAAACATCCAAGGTTTACAGAACTGGAAGACATGCCAAAGATGCACAGAAGCAAGAGTGGTACAGCCTTACAGGATCAGGAAAGCTACAGCTGAATATTTTGAGGAAAAATGCAGGGATATATCAACTGCTGCTACAGACACGAATAGTTTAAATAACAGTCTTTACTGAGATCAGGAATAATTAGGAGAGTTATTTTTCTTAAGGTGGACTGCAATGAAAATCCAAATTGGAATGAAGAACTAAAGCTTGAATGGTAGAAAAAAATAGATACAGGGCTTACCAATATATTCTTTATCCCATTTGCTTCAATGGGAGGAGGAAAAAAATGGAATTGTGAGGTAATGACTAGATTAAAGTTTACTTTAAGATTTATGCCTTTATATTAATATTTCTATGGTAATTAATAACATCCACATGTATTATATTTACAGAATTTACTTTTGTAAGTATATAGTTTGATTTTACAAACCTAGGATTTGTATATACAGTAAGAAGTAACAAACAAAGAGCCAAATCTTTGGGATACAGAGGAGCAAGATGCAGCGGTTCATTCTTTTTGGGCATGCCCAAATAGCACTGCCATGGAGAAATATTAGCAGGGCAAGATTTTCAACTGTATAAATTTGCTGCTTCTTCCCTAGCTTCAGTTTTTCCTAAAATCCAGGAGATAAAGGTTACAGAAAAATATTCCAATGACATGGTTGGAAAGATGCCTACAAATCCCAGCTGTGAGAACACAAATGTTTTTAAGACTCAGAAGTACAGTGATAAAGATCAAAGTACGGGCAGCCCTGTTAATAGCACGCACACCTTTTTATTTACTGTCCTTAGAGAAATCACAGAAACATCCAGGATCAATGTGAAACAGTGCTAAGTGGACTTCAGGGCTAGAGGCTGAGAGTAATCAAACAAATATCCATTATATCAAGATAATGTAAAGCACTGTGGGCACAGAACAGATATGAAACAAATTCATTTTGTTTTAGGAAATATGGCAACTGTAACAACCAAGCCACAATCGGAGAACACAGTTCATAAAAAATATATACTCACATTTTGTGTAACCCAAACCAGGCAACCAATGGTTTCAAAAACAAATTCTCTTATTTGTGCCACGGTCGAAGATTTTGTTTGGGGACATTAAAAAGTTGAGTGACATTACAGGTGTGAAAGTGTGTAAACTAACGCCTGGTATATAGAAGATGCCTAATATGTTAACTGAGTATGAATCTTTTCCTCCAAGGGAAATAAAGAAGGAAATAAGGACTTACATTTGAATTTCAGCATAAAACTATATGGTTTTATGCTTAGCTAAAAATCTTTCATGTGACTTTAGTTTGATTATCAGAGTACTAATGTTAAATAAATATGCCATAATGTTGTAGCTGTGAGGGGTTAATCAACAAAGTTAGATTTTCCTAGATTTCACTGTGAACTCGTGTTTGAGCCTTCTACACGTAGTGTGTGATATTCTTATTAAAGCTAGATACAAAATAATACTTACTGTATTTAATTTATGCACTTATTCTATAGGAATAGCTATTTAGTCTGTATATTTTGACCTGGGTTTGGAAATAAAAATGAAAATGAAAAATTTCTTCTATTGTTTGATCAATTTGCGTATCTTGCAATCTGAATAACTACACTTCATATTTGATGAAAAAAATGTAAAACAAAATTTCAAAACAAAATAATAGGAAAATAACAGTAGTTGATACATTGTATATTGTTATATTCAAAGTAATTACAAGACATGGTCATAAAATATTCTTCAAACTATATAGCACAAACTTTTCAATGAATTAAGAGAAGCTAGCAGTATAGTTGTATGCTAATATAGAAACTGGTACTCTACCTATCCTGTATTTTATAAAACTTTTCCATTTCTTCTTTTCCCCTTTTCTGTATCTTAGTTTCTCTCTCCCTTTAAATAATTTCTTCCCATTTCACAATATCTATCTTGCATTTTAATGTTATTTACTTTTTCATTTTTCATGCCAGGGAAATAATATGACATTTACACACATAGGTCTCGTTCATTTCACTTATGAGTATGATTTCCAGGCACACCCATCTACCTATGAAAGTCTCCAGGTCATCCTTCTTTCTGACTGAGCAGTCCTTCACTATATAAAAAAGACCCCATTTTTTTTTATCCACTCCTTGCTTGATTGGCATTTGGTCTGCTTCCAAGTTTTAGTATATCTTGTAGGGTATGAAACATCATCCCACAGTGATATACGTGTGCACATGTTTATATCGGTAATACTTTGAAGAAAGTATTTGAAAATTTTTTCTTGCTGCTGAAAATAAGAAATATTTTAGTAAATCTAGAAATAGAGTATTAGTACCTATGTTTAAAAAGTCTTAGTGTTCATTAAAATATTATACATATATATATACAAGATAGCTAAGATAATTATATTAACTTCTATTAGTTCATTTAAAGGAAAATATTGTGCTTCTATTGTTTGATCAATTTGCGTATCTTGCAATCTGAATAACTACTCCGAAGGTAACCACATTCAGTGTAAGTTTGGAGAGATAGCTCTGCAGCAGTAGTGCCTCCACGGCAAGTACAAGGTCCAGAGTTTGATTCCCAGTATTGCAAAAACAAAAAAACAAAAGTATTTCAAATCCCAACATACTAACTCTTGCTATCTCTAAAATGAAAAATTAGAAAGTAGTTTCATAAATTTTGCAAATCTTCTGTTCATTATCTTTTAAAAATATATATGCATACATACATACATATATATATATATATATATATATATATATATATATATATATATATATATATATAATCACTTGCACGAAGGTGCTTATTCTACTGAACTATTTTCCTGGCTCAAAGTTTTTTTTTTCTTTCCGTAGTACCAAGAATCAAACTCAGGACCCTGCACTTGCCAAGCTAGCACTTATTTTACTGAGTTATCTCCCAGGCCCCTTTAAATATATTCTTTTATTTCTTTTTTTGCAGAACTGGGGATTGAACTCAGGCACTTGCGCTGCTTGCCAGGGAAGCACTTATTCCACTGAGCCATCTCTCCAGCCCTCAAATATATTCTAATTAATTTTCCTCCTGTATTTTAGGATTACAAATACATTTATGTTAAACATTTCTACTGTGAGCTCCATAGTTTTTACTGTTATTTTCTGTTTTCCTCTTTACATTTGTCTGTGTATGTCAGTCAAAATATCCTCTTTTGAGCAGGCTAGATAGCTCAGCCAACTAAAGTGCCTGCTTAGATATAGCACAGGGACCAAGGTTCAATCCCCGGTACCACCAAGCCATGGGGAACTTGCCCCCAGGGTGCACTGAGAAGGCAATTGAGACTGGGCATGGTGGCAGGCACCTGTAATCCCAGTGCTCAGGAGACTGAAAACAGGATTACAAGTAGTCTGATCTATGCAGTGAGACCCTGTAGACCCCTGTACTAAAATACTATATATATATCTTTGACCTTGTTTATTGACCAAAATTGACATTGTTTATTACAAAAATTAATTTACTTTTTCTATTATAAAACTCTTTTGTTGACAGAACCAGGGATTGAACTCAGGCTCTTCTGCTTGTCAGACAAACACTCATTCCACTGAGCCAACTCCCCAACCCCTATAAAACTTTGATTAACAAATACTGGCAGCATATTTTATGAAAATTCATTGAATTTCTAATTAAGCATCCATGAAATCTGTAAATTAGAAGTATTCATCACAGGAAACTTAATGTGGTTATTCATTAACTTTAAACCAAATATTTTGTTCATTAGATGAGGGAATTTGTGAGTTTTACTCACATCTATGTCATTTTACTCATAAAGTATATGAAATAATGATTTTCTATTGTGCTGCTGTCAGGATTTGAATAATGTTGCCATACAATAAATAGTAAATTGAATGTTTTTCTCCCAAGAATTTGAGGTTGTGATTTTTCATTTCTGTAAAGCTTTGTATATATTGTTTGATCATTGAGAGAAGAAAAACATTTCTTCTAAAGAACTGTCTTGATTGCATATCCAATATCTGTGTATCCAGATGGCTTATTAGGGCAAAAAGTAACATACAGGAACAATTCGGTCCTTTTTTGTTGTTATTATTCTTAGAACTTTCTTGAAAAAATAAAAATGAAAGATCTACATTTTTACTTACTGGCTATATTTTGTCTTGTGAGGATATAAACGTGTCACCAACTCCCTAAAATGTTACTACACTATCTCATTTTTCTCTCTTTTCTAAAGTATATAAGCTAGTTTATTAAAGCCTTACTTATTTGAAAGTTCTCTTTTATGTAAGCTGTGCAATTTATGGAAGAAAGGAGAGTATGAAATTTTTATTAAGCAATGAAGTTGTTATATATTTAATAGTGAATTCTGGTAACTCATTAAATTTTAAAAATGGAGGAAATATTCTTCAAATCACAAAATCATGTGTATGGCTATGAGAATAATATATATGATTATAATTGTTGATTTTAAAAATGAATTCAATAGCTGGTGGAGGATCTTGGTGGGCATATTTACAAATCCTTTGTGGAATTCCAATGCTGTAATAATTCATAAAATATTTACCCAAAGTTTACAAAGGATTACATAAAATCTGAAAAATATATTTATTTTCAATAATGTTATATTTTTTTATAATAGCAATTCTATAAATTATTCAGGAATATTTTATAAATTCTAGACCTCAATAATAAGACTAAACATTGAATAGCAACATAAACAACAAAAAGTATGATTTTTAAAGTGATTACATAGTCTCTGGCTTCTGGTTCACAGCTATGACCCTTTCAGCCTGAAGAAGCCAGAGTGGTCATGGCCCATGGCTCCCTCAAGGCAGCTCTGGTTATTTCTTTGTGGCGGGGGGGGGGGCGATGTTGTAGGCAGCTGAATTAGATGGAAATATTATAGGTAGTCAGACAGAGCCAGGCCCTCAAGGAGACAGTATGGAAGATAAGGTGGCTTTGAAAATTGCAAGAAACAGACACTCGCATATGAGCCAGACCTTGAGACAAAAGAGGAAACTAATGTAGCTCCAAACTTCCATAGGGACAGGCATCAGGGACTGATATTCTAAACAGGTGTCAATCACCTTGAAAGAGCCCAAATGAGTCACTAACCCAACTTCCAACAGGAAGAGACCTTGTTTGTATTCTTGCCTACTTGCTATATGACTAGCTTCCCCATTTGATACTGGATTTAGTCAATTTTACTTGAGCAATTGTGCTTTTAATCCCATTGATTGACCATAGTTTATTTCCCACCTCATGCCCACCTAAGTGAGCTCCTATTTTCTGCACCTCCTTAGACCCACCTCACCATATGGTGTTCCTCTATAAAAGTCCCTAGAAGAGACAGCTCCCTGGGGATCACCCACTGGGAGCCGCTTCTGTCCCCTCTCTTGGACAGAAGCTTTCTTTCTCCCAATAAATATATTCTGCTTATTAAAAATTCAAGTGATTGCACAAAACTAAATTAATATGTACTGAGTACTAACTATGCACCAGATGTTAAAATCACTTTTCCATACATTATATAATTTGATCTTTATTGAAAAATAAATATGAAAGTTACAGACTTTTACTTTTAGGTGACACCACGTATTAGGCATCTGAGTTTCAAGCTATCCAAATAGATAGACAAATAAATAAGTGTAGAAAACTCCAAGATACAGCGCCTTTTAAAATCAAAACTTTCTTGGCTCCTCTATAATTTCAACTTTGTTCAAATCAATTACATGCCACCTAGTGAAGTTAAAAAGTACTGCAACCTACCATTTATTACTACAATACATTTTTCTATAATACATATTTTTTCTCTATTTCCCTCCCTCTTTTTCTTTTTCTCTCTTTCTCTAACCTTGCAGGTTGAAAGTCATATACAATAGGAACATAAGTACTTAACGAATTGTACAGACTTGACCTAGGCAACCATAAAACTAGAAGTTTGTTACTAATTTACAGATAAAAATCTCAGCTTTGTTAGTCATAAATATGAAAGAAGCAAGAAGACAGAAGTCCAAGAAAAAACTTTAAGTGAATATAATGGATGGCACTTATAATTAGGTAAAAATAGAAATAAATTTAGTTTCATTAATACATCTGAATTCATATGCTTATATCATCATTTTACAACCTGTGTAATACCTTGTATCTCCTAAGAAAGCTAAATTCACATTAAACTAATGAGAATAGATACTACACTTGATCTAGCCAAAAGGCTAAGAAGAAAATTGAATTCATACACCTAAGATTTCCCTGAAAGTACTAGCAAAACTTTAATTTTTTCCCTTAATACTATTCAATTCATCTATGGCAGAAATTAACTGCCTTATTTTCATGCATCCCTTTTATTAATTAAATAAGTCTCTTCATACCTGTTAGGCCTATATAAAAATAACATTCACCATGGGGATTTTGTACTTAGTATATGGTATAACTTGACTCATTTTTTCTCATTCACTTAGTCTCCCTCATCAAAAAAGATTTTTTTTTCCTTTACAGCTTGAAAAAGAAATACTTTGATAAAAGTGGCCTCTTAAGGTAATGAACCTGTTACATATATTTTCCCTACTTAAGAAAGAGTTGGTCCTACATGGACCCTGGCCACTTATCAGATCACATTTTTGAGAAGGAAATTTAGTGAAAGACTGCAAGGGTAGCATCAAGGTGCAAGACAGTGAGCTACGTCCCTTTGGCTACATGAAGATGTTGTATGTGACTCTCCCTTGTGATAGATGATTTCAAATATCTTTGCTATACTAAAATCTTTCTCCCAATAATAACTAGACTTCATGTGGAAAATGTGTTCTGTGCTTTGAAAGTTTAAGAAGTATAAACTACCCCAGAAGAGGAAACAGGCAAGGGATATACAGACAGCAAGTGAGCACCTGTCCATCTGTTTGACAAACTTTTCTCAAGGCTCATCTCTCAGCAGGCCTACAGTCTGAGTTGGGATGGCCAGAGAGGCACAGGAGAATGGGGAACAGTGCCAAGGAAACTTTTTCTCCCCCAGGGTACTCCATCCCTCTTTTATATCTTAAAATGAAGTATGTAGGGAAGCCCCATCTCTTTCTTTTTAGCATGTCCTGATGAAGCAAGGGCTCCAGAAACAGGCCCGCCTTTGTCCAGAAACTGAGCGACAGAGTTGGGAGTTGTTAGCTTCATGTGACAGCTCTTGGCAGGAAAGCTGTGGCAAGAATCGCAACAGCATGAGATCTGTGCCTCTTAGGTAAGGATACTGTCACCTGACGTTAGCTCAAGATGCTGGGTGACTGGATTCATTGTCCTGAGTAAGGATAGGCAGCAACTTTTGATGAAGTAAGCCTATGTAGGAGGTCAGGAAGAGAGAAGCAGATACAAATTTGGCAATAATAGAAAGTAAGTGTTAACACTGATTTCCTGAAACTGCACATGTATTTCTGTATAAAGCCAGTTTTGGTAGGATAATTCAAGTTGTCTTTATCAGGCCATGCAACAGTTGTGCCAGCAATGTGGGTATTTTGTAGCTGCACAGAGAGTTCCAAAGATATTCAGCCTCCGAAGGGTGAAACATGAGCATTAATCACACATGAATGCCAATTTAATCAACAATACAGAAATAATAAATCACTTAGTAAGTGTTTTAAAAGAATACATATAATAAGTCAATTACTTCAAGTAGTCTATATAAAGCTTGTGGTGCTACCACAAAACTGAAGTGACTAAGTGCACTTATTGTGTCCTTTGGACACACGTGTGTATCAGACACACATACTTCCTTTCTCATCTTGAACTTTCCTGTAAATGAGCAGACTTCCCAGGCCTGCTCTTGATGCCAAATGAGCCTCTTTCTTTTGCTGATTGAGATCTGGCTCAACAGCCAATGTTTCCTGCTGGGTCCTTACAGAGGCTGCATTCATATTTTATCCTAATTTATTCATTATCAAACATCAAACCTTTGGAAGATGAAACAAAGCACTGTGGACAATGCAGGGAGAACTTGCTGGTTTGTTTTCATCTTTACTCTCAGATGAAAGAATTCTTTAGTAGCATTGTCCATTCCACTAATACATCATCCAGGTAATTGGGGGCAGGTTGGGGCGGAGGTGACAGCCGGGGACAAATCAAACTTCTGCATCCACAGACACACACAATAATCTCTAACATCTAAAGTATCTAATGAGAATTTCAGAATCCAGGGCATTATATTAGTTGACCCAATCTTGTAATTAAGTATCAAACATCTCCAAGTTTTTGTGAACATTTACAAGTGACATAGCAAGATATGCACATGGGAACAGAAGACCTTAGTCATACTTTACTACTTAGAGGAGAGCTTTAATGACAGCTCTGGATGAGCACCAGATTCTGGGATCAAAGAACCCAGTTTCTTGTCACTTTTGCTGCTTTGAGAAGGCATACCAATGGATAAAGCACTTGTTTTCATTAGTAAAAGTAGATAGTCCGTTATTCATGGATTTTTGAGAAAACAAATGAAATTGTAATATAAAATTTGCTTCACAAAATATTTAATAGATCTTAAAAGTATTTAATATATGATTATCACCCTGACTGATAATCAATTTTATTCAGCAGATAAATATTTTACTATAAATATCTTTGTGGATAAATATGTTTACGGATAAATCAGCACAAATTATATACTTTGTCATAATTGACTTCACAAGAAAAGTGACTACAAACTTGTTATGACTTATCAGTACCAGAGCAGTCCAAATTTGTAGGTCTTTTGCCTTACTAAAAATTCTTACAAGACAAACTGGTTTAAAACATTCAGTCATATCACTGGGAATGATGTGAGGAAGGGATAATTAATTATTGTGATTGGCTGCAGAAGTACAAACAGACATTAATTCTAGAGATGCCCAGGTTCACCAAGAAGGAAAAAAGGGTAAATTCATAGGCTCTGTGAGCAAAATTCAGGATTCTGTATTACCTTCCTGGGTGGTTCCGTGTTTTCCCCGGTATTTCATCACTATTGACATCATTTTAGGGATAATGCCATTCGACAGCATGGCTGTCCTGATCTAATTAGCCAGTAGCAGGCAAACTATCAAGACCCTGAAAACTAATCTGTCATAGTTTTGGCTTTCTTGGGTATTTTTCACTCTCAAAATGACCCATAATTTACTGCAAAGGCAACTTTACAATAAATTATGTATGACATAAACAGTATGACATTTGAGCCATGAGCTGTATTTCCAGTTCTTCTGTACTAATCCTATCTATCTGTATCTTTCAGAACTGGAATATTCTTCTTAAATATTCAAGAAAACAATAAAGATTTCTGTCTTTATGTTTCTTACTTCCTACTGGCATAAAGTAGCCATTTGATGCAATAGCTGTCCTAAGAAAAGAATCTTCTGCTTTTGGTGGCTTCCTAGAAAATGATCAAGGAATGGAGGGCTTTATGCATTTGAAAAACCTAGATTTTAACTGCCTCTTCCCAAGCACAATGCTTTATTCTTTTAATAAAAATCCAAGAGCAGCCAGGTTGGTACAATTGTTCTATAGCAGCCCAGCTGAAACACAAACTTAATCCTGGTTAAACTCTTAAATTGTCTTGATGGATGATTACAATCTTATATAATGTGGTTAGTGATGATTTATTGAAGTGCACTATTTACCAGGCAGTTACTTATAGCTTACCACTGTGGAAAAATGAAATAATGTGAGTTCTCAGAGTGTTTTCTGAAAGTGTTTTGTCCCTCTTATACCTGTCTCTTCTTGGCAAGAAATCTGGATGTGGGTTGGCGATATCTGAAAGACAAATATTATAGCATCTGAAGTAAGATGCCCTTATTTTCTGGTGATAGAAGAATAGTGACCTTAAAGTAGGGGAAGGAGAACCTGGACCCCAGGAGCAACATAAAAGGTGGAGGTAAACAAATGATAATAACATAAAAAGTCTTATGATGAATATCTTGAGCCAAGACAATACCTTGGAGAGTATGAAGTACTGATTTCCATAAGTTGATTCAGAGTACACTGTGATACCCTTGTTATAAAATATTACAATGTAAAAATTAGGACTTGAGGGACCATGATCATGGCAATAAGTTTGAGGTACTGTTGGTGCAATTGTTACGGACTCTAAATGTTTAAGGCAGTAACTCAGAAATACAACAAAAAGAGCCGGGCATGGTGGCGCATGCCTGTAACCCCAGCACTCGGGAGGCGGAGGCAGGAGGATTGTTGTGAGTTCGAGACCAGCCTGAGCTACAAAGTGAGCTTAAGGCCAGCCTGAACTGCTTAGTGAGACCCTGTCTCAAAAAGACAAAAAAAAAAAAAAAAAGAAATACAACAAAATTTAAAGAAGAGGTAGTTTGCCACTGATACAAGTCTTTGTTAGTTTATTCAATTCTTTTACCATCTGGGATTAATTTATTTTGTAGAGATTAAGTTGATGTTTTATCACTCCTTTTTTTAAATTTTGAACAAAGAAAAGAAAGGAAATTCTATCCTTAAAAAAAGTTCTGCATGAGAATTCAATGCTTACAATTCATACAAACACTGTAGTTTTATTTCTATGTATTATAAATAAAATCAGGACATTATACCTCTCATATATACAAACATTGCTATTTATATATAATTCATGTATCTGGATATATAACCAAGCACACACATACACACACCACACTACACACACACACACACACACAAACACACACATAAATATAAATGTTAATGTTTGTTTAAAATATTAAAAAATGTGGAAGAAAAATGTATCAATATATATAATTTGTTGTATTTTACCCCCATGTTTAAGATTCATCAGAGTTTTAATATATGAACTTTAAATATTTATTTTTTGAAAAACAAAGCCATGTAAAGAATATAGGACCCAGAATTAAGCCTGAGTAAAGGAATCAATGCACATCAGTGGGACGAGGCAACTGGGGGGACACAAGCGACACAGTAGGGCGCTCATTAGTGTGAATGTGATGGACAGGAAGGACCAGAGGGATGGAAACACCTGAGGCAACGCTGACAATAGGAGCCACCAGGCAGTAACTTCAGTTAACCACCATTGTGCTTGGGCACAAACACACAGGGCATAGAAGCAGGAAGGTGGAGCTGCTCCTTCTTTCTTAAAAAATTGCTTCATTTTCATTTTTTTCTTTCTTCCTTCCTTTCTTTCTTCTTTCTTTCTTTCTTTCTTTCTTTCTTTCTTTCTTTCTTTCTTTCTTTCTTTCTTTCTGTGTCTTTGTAAATAGCTGGAAAGAAATCCTGCTACAGAAAACTAATCCCATCCTCCAAACCCAAAGAAGTTCAGATAATCCCTTAATTACTCCTCCATTCTGTCTTGTCTACTCTCCTCCCTAGTTTCCCATAGCTTACAAGATCATCCTTTGTCCTCTGGCCTTCCTTTTACTTCCTATTCAGTCCTCATTGTTTATCAATTATTCTTCTTAATTTTTCCCACTGCAAGGTAAAAACTGCTTTACCAAGGGGAGACACTTTACATACAAGGCCCTAAAATATGATTGGTTCTGTTATGTAACTATAGATTTTGGTCCTGTGGTTTAAGGTAAAAGAAATCAATAGTTACCACAATTTGTCAGCTTCTAAACTGTGCTTGATGCTTTTACTATTGCTAATTACACTATTCTAGCTAGGATGCCATATTAGTCACAATCAGTTGTTCCCTTTTCTGTAATAATAATAATGGGAAACTCTGGTTAATAACCACAGCCCAATACCAAAGGACTAAAGACTGAGACAAAAAATAGCATCACCCTCTTAATTAATTGGAAAGATAAGATCTTGAGACAGAGACAAAGCAAGAACCTCCTATACATAGAAGACATCCACAAAGAACAGACTTTTCTCAGAGTTCTTGATAATAATGATACAGGTATCTAATACAACAACTTACAAGGATCAACACAGAAAACCAAACTGAAGTAGAAAATTCAAGGTACAGAAGCAAAAAGCAATTTCCAACCTCCAGGCCACCCAGAGCAAATCCAGGATACATTGATATAAAAGACAATGGAAGACACGAACCTGAAATTTCTGAAATGAGAGCAATGAAAGTGAAGAAACAAGTCTATGAGGTTTGGAGGAAGTTACATAAAAAAATTTTTCATGTATGAAAAGAGTAGTATAAGAATTTTCAGCAAATCTAGAGATGATATACATAAAAACATAAAGGAATACTGGAAAATGATGGAAATCTTAAATAAATAATATAAGAAAGAAATGGAATAAATGAAACAGATTCAAGAAGATATCCACTAAATTCAAATCCCACTGATATCAGACAAAATTGTTTAGATGAAATGAAGACAGATTTCAGACTTTAAAGACAGGGCAATCATGAAAGGAAAGATCTAATAAAAATAAAAGTAGATTAGAAAAAAATTCAACAACTGCAAGAAAACTATATAACACCGATCGGTATCAATGAAAAAGCAGGAGTCAGCACATATGGCAAAAAGACTGTGCAGAAGTAGTAGCTGAAAGTTTGCCAAGCAGGAGAATAGAATCTAGAACACAGATAAATGAGGCTTATAAAATTCCAAAGATCCTTGACCAAAATTAACCTACATCCAGACATAATAATCAGCATTCCAGAATATTGGCACAAGAACAGAATATTAGAAGCTATTAGAGGAATGACAAAACAAAACAAAGCAATGACAACTAAACACCTGATCACTGTTTCCCTTTTCACTTGAAAAGGGAAAACCCTTCAAAATCATGGCACTCTTCTAAACACAAACCATCAAGTCAAGAAGAGATTGGAGTGAAATTTTTCGAGTCCTAAAAGAAAATAATTTCCAGCCCAAACTGATGTATCCTAAAAAACAATTCCTCAAAATTAATGGAGAAATAGATACTTCCATGACAAAGAACAACTTAAAAAATCCATGTCCAGCAAAGCAATCCTACAAAAAAGTACTAAAAGATAGTCTAGACAGAGATAAAAATGACCACTATTCCAAGAACAACACAAAGAAACCACTGGCAGATAAACAAACAGATGGAAAAAGCAGGCATCAACAGCAGGAAAATAGCATGGCAAAAATAAGTATATATATATATATATATATATATATATATATATATATATATATATATATATATATATATATATATCATGCCCTTTAAGGTAAATGGGCTGAAGTCACCGATTAAAAGAAACAGACAGGCAGAGTGATCAACAAACACAATCCAAGAATATGCTGTATTCAAGAAACACACTTAACTCAGAAAAGAATTCATAGATTGAAAGTCAAAGAAAGGATGGAAAAAATATTCCTTGCAACAGAAACCCAGAGAAAAATATGGGAAGCTGTTCTGTTTGTAGACAATGTGGGTATTAAAGCAAGAGTGATAAAAAGAGATGAAAGAGATCATTTCATATTTGTTAGGGGAAAATTTCAAGAGGAAAAGATAACAATAGTAAATACATATCCACCAAATATGGTAGCACCCACCTACATAAGACAAATACTAATAGACATGAAAAATCAAACAATAATACAATTGGAAGGGACAAACTCAATATCTCATTGTCACAAACAGATAAATCAACTAGGCAAAAAAAAAGTCAACAAAAAATTACCAGAATTGTAAAAAATGACTCACTAGATTTTAGAGTGTTCCATCCAACACCAACAGAATATACCTTTTTTCTCAACTGCACATGGGATGTTCTCTAAAATAGATCATATACTAGCTCACAGAATATACTTAAGTAAATGCAAAAAATTATATTTGTGCCATGAATACTAACTGACAGTAGTGCACTGAAACTGGAAATTAAAGACAGATCAAATGCATAACTCTATAAACACATGGAAAAAAATAACCTCCATGAACAACCAAAAGGTCATAGATGAAATCAAAGAAGAAATTACACAATGTAAAAAATTTAACAAAAGTGCAGATGCAAAATACAAAATCATGTGTGATGCAATGAAAGCAGTCCTAAGTGGGAAATTTATAGCATTGAATTCTTAGAAAAATAGAATGAGCACAAATAAATGACCTATGGTTACACCTCATGTTCTAGAAAACAAAGAACAAACCAAGTCCAAAGCCCATACAAAGGAGAAAATTATAAGCATCAGACAAAAAAAAAAAAAATTGAGACTAAACTCAATACAGAGAATTACTGATTTGAACAGTTGGTTTTTTTTTTTTTTGAAAGAATAAATAAAATCGATAAAGCCATAGCCAACCTTTCCAAAAAGAAGGAAAAAATAATCACAAATTCATGCAATAAGGAATGGAAAGAATCTACCAATCCTGTGGAAATTCAGAAGATCAACAATATCTACTCCAAAAAATCTTTGCTTACATCAAATAGAAAAACATAAAAATGTGTAGAAAACATAAAAATGTATAGTTTCCTATACATGTATGAATTATCAAAGTTAAATCAAGAAGATATAAATATTCTAAATAATCCAATATCATCAACGAAATTGAAAATGCAATGTAATGAAAAAGTTAACACCAAAGAATAATCCAGGCCATCATGGATTTAAGTTCTGCAAGAAATTTAGCCAAGATTTAGTGCCAGTACTCCTCAAAATGAAATTCAAAGAGAAGCAATATTTCCATACTAACTCCTGAAGGTAAGTGTTACCCTGATACCAAAACCAAAGAAAGACACAACCAAAAAAGAGAACTATAGGCAATATTGCTCATGAATATAAATGAAACTCAGTAAGATACTCGCCAGCAGATGCAGAAAATCAAGGGATGCAGGGATAGTTTAGCATACACAAATCAATAAAAATAATGATCCATATCACTAGAGCCAAAGACAAAAATCACATGATAAACTTTTAAAACTTTTACCATATTTGGGGGATATATATTTATGATTGTTGTCTCTTTTTCTTGAATTTTTAAAAAAATATTGCACAGATGCAAACACACTCAGCCACCTTATCTTAATAGGGAGCCAAACATGCCCACTGGAGGAGGGCCAGCCTCTTTAGTGGGTGGTAGTGGGTAAGCTGGCTCTCTACATGCCCAAGACTGCGACTGGATCCATGTCTCTCATCATGCACTGAAGTAGACTCAAAATGGATCAGGGATTATGGATATCAGAGCAGAGGCAGTAAATATGCTAATAGAGATAATAGGTAGAAATGTGAAAGATATAGGTGTAGGCAGAGAGTTCATGAACAAAACTCAAAATGCATGGGAATACTACAAAGAATCAACTTTTCAAAAAGATGAGATCTCAGTTGTTGGTTCTTTGTAGTATTTCCTGTGCTATGACCCTCTGAGTATCTCCCCAGAAGAATTAAAAACATCATACTACAGTGATATATGTATACCCATGTTTATAGCAACTCAATGCACAATAGTTATCTTGGAAACACTCAAACATCCATCAACTAATAAATGAATACAGGCACAACGTGCAGGCAGCAGCGGAGGGACACCGACCAGGCAGAGCAAATCAGAAGCAGGACTGAGGCAGCAAGATCCAGGCCGGGTCTGGACTGGCCGAGATGCCCTATAAAACTGAAGAAGGAAAAGGAGCCCCAAGCTTGCCAAAGGTATAGCCAAGTCCAGCAATTCGGGCAAGGATGGTGGAGGTGAGAATGCCGAGGAGACCCAAGCCCAGGTGCAGCCGCAACCGCAGCCCAGCCTTAGCCACCAGCATCCAACAAGCGTGTCTGCAAGTACCCCCCCCACACACACACACATACAGCTCATCAAAATCAAGTACCCAGGAGGACCCCAGATTGTCAAGAAAGAGCTAAGGTAGAGCTCCTCCTGCTTCAACCTCAGCAAGAACAGAGAGCTGCAAAAGCTTGCTGCCCTGAAAGATTTACCCACCCAGGAGCGGGAGGAGCTTCTCATCCAGAAACTGTCCAGTGCTCTGTGTTCTTCAGCTTTGTGTTAGATACACTTAGTAACCTCAAATTCAAGGAAGTAAAGCAGGCAGGACTGAATGAGATTGTGGAGCACATCACTCACCGTCGCGATGTCATCACTGAGGTCATCTACCCAGAGGTCGTCACCATGTTTTCAGTGAACCTCTTGGGACGCTACCACCTTCATCAAATCCCACAGGGGCTGAGTTTGACCCAGAGGAAGACGGGCCCATTCTGGAAGCTGCCTGGCCACACCTCCAGCTCATGTTCAAGTTTTTCTCACGTTTCCATGAGTCCCCTGATTTCTAGCCAAACAGCCAAGAAGTACATCTAGCAGGAGTCTGTCCTTGTTCACTTGGACCTGTTTGACAGTGAAGACCCTTGAGAGAGGGACTTTCTCAAGACCTTTCTGACTGCATCGATGGCAGATTTTTGGGGCTCCAGGCTTACGTCCGCATGCAGATCAACCATGTCTTCTGCAGGTTCATCTATGCGATGGAGCACCATAGCAGGATTGCTGAGCTCCTGGAGATCCTGGGCAGTATCATCAATGGCTTTGACCTGCCTCTTAAAGAGGAGCACAAGATGTTCCTCTTCCAGATCCTGCTTCCTATTCCAGGGTAGTCACTGAGTGTATACTATCCTCAGTTGGCATACTATGTGGTCCGATTCTTGGAGAAGGAGAGCAGTCTACCTGAACTGATGATTGTAGGACTTCTCAAGTTTTGGCCCGAGACCCATAGTCCCAAGGATGTGATGTTCCTGAAGGAGCTGGAGGGGATGCTGGAGGTCATCAAGCCCTCTGAGTTCATCAAGGCGATGAAGCTGATCTTTCACCAGTTTGCCAAGTGTGTCTCCAGCCCCCATTTCCAGGTGGCACAGCGCACCCTCTATTACTGGAACAGCGAGTACATTGTGAGCCTGTAAGTGACAATGCTGGCCGCATCCTCCCCATCACGTTTGCTGCAGTCTACAGGAACTCCAAGAACCACGGGAATAAGATCGTCCATTGGCTCATCTACAGTGCTCTGAAGCTGTTCATGGAAATGAGTCAGAAGCTGTTTCACAAGTGCACACAGCAATACAAGGCAGAAAAACAGAAGGGCTGATCACAAACGAAGAAAAGATGTGGCAAAAGATTGAGGAGCTGGCCCAGCTTAATGCCATTATCCTATGTTCCAGTGCCTTCACCACTGACTCCTGTGTACTCCACGGAGACAGATATCCCTACGACAGAAGATGTCCAGCTTCTGAAGAGGACAGTGGAGATAGAGGCTGTGCAGATGCTAAAGGATATCAGGAAGGAGAAATCACTGCTCTGGGAGAAAGTCTGAACTACCCCAGGATGTCTACACCAGCCAGGAGGCTCTCTGACCTCCTCTCCTCCCACAGGGCCACAGCTCACTCAACCTTGGACCCCACTCTGGCCTTCCACCTTGTGGTTACCTTGTGTCAGGGCAGCACACTTAGCTACCCAAAGGGATGTGGGCACTTGAAGCAGGGATATCCAGAGTGGGCCCTCTTCTTCCCAAAGTGTGTCATGCCTCCGTGTGGCTACTACAGACAGGCTGAGCACCAGAAATCATACTCAGATGACCTAGGGATGCCCATACTCTTCGTGTTCCTGAACCAACAGCTCCCTGAGGCTGCTCTGAGAAACAGGAATGCATATGCTCCTCTCCTCTCATCCTCCTTGGAACTCTACTTGTCTCTCTGCCTCTCCCCCTGCAGAGACAGGCAGGGAGTAGTAGACTATTCTCACTAAAGTTAGGTAAGCTTCTTTGGCCGTTGGAGTGTGGAGCTGGAGGGTGCTGACCCCCAGCAGCACAAATAGGCCTCTAGCCCCAGCAGCATGCAGGCTGATGTACCATTTCCTCTAACTCCCTGCCTGACAAACCACGGTGGTCAAAAGGAGGAAAGTATAGGCTATGGACAAGAGATAGATAAAGGACCCAGCTGGACCATGGCCAGGTAGGGCCTAGGGGATGGTCTGCCCCTTTCTCCTAATTCCCTCTATGGTGAACAGCAGCCTAGGAAGCAGCAAACATGGAAGAGACCACCTTTTGGCTAACTTTTCCTGGGCTGATTCCCAAAACCAGAAAGAAGCAGGGGAGCAGTGCCCCAAGCATGACTCCCCTGACACCTTATTTATTTCTGTTTGTACTGAGGCTAGGCTGCCCCTCATTTGTCTCCTTCAGAAACCTTGACAGGGACAAGGGGTTGGAAAGGGCTGGACCCAGGTCCCAGAGGTACAGGAGAATGGCTTTTGGCTGCGTACATAGGGTGCTTCATTCTCCAGAGTGACACATGCTAAGGTGGTTTGGGCTTGAGCTAATGTCCCCATATGTACAGAAGTGAATAAAGTGGGTCTCAGAGCAGAAAAAAATGAAATGAATACAAAGTTATGGTATTTTTATACAATAGAATATTACTCAGGAATTAAGAGAGATAAACTTGGAAAAAAAAACATATAAGCTTCAGACTTTTTAGATAAATGGATGTCATTTGAGGCCATTCTTATAAGTAAAGTAAATCAGACTCACACGCATAAATATCATATTGTTTCCCTAGTGTGATAAAAGAAAAAATAAGGTCTGGAAGGCACAGTAGCTATGAAAAGTCAAGTAATTGTTTAAAAGGAAGTGGGACATAGAAGAGGGGAAAGGGGAAATGAAGGAATAGAAAAGGAGAAAAATACAAGGTAGCTAAACTGCCACTACCCCTGAGGTAACTGGAAAAGGAAGTTCATACTAACATTAATTGGAGCATTTTTCTTTTCTTTTGGTACCAGCGATCGAACTCAGAACCTTGTGCTTACCAGGAAGGTGCTTATGCTGATGAGCTAACTCCCTGACTGATTGGAGCAATTTTAATGTCCATAACTTATACTCTGAGTAATTAATTTGAGAATGACAATTTACTAACTATTGCTATTTTCTACAGTCGTTATGAAATTCTCTTTCACATTTTTCAGTAAAATAAAAAAGTGTCACTACTAATGGATCTAACTTTTTTATGAAGCAGTTTGAAATAGTTCTTTCACATTGCAGCATACATGATGTTTGCTTTATGGATAATCAGTGTATGATTTGTATGAAAACATTTTGTTGTGATATTTTCAACTTGTGTGTAAGATACTATATATCATTACTTCTTTTTTGTTTTGCTTTGTTTTTCACGCAGAATCTTGCCATGTAGTGCAGGATGACCTTTAACTTGTAGCGTTCCTCCCACCTGAGACCCCAAATCGTATAATTATAGTCGTGTGCCCCCATGCCTGACATCATTACTTCTTTTTATTTACCTTCTACTGTCTGTTACTCCAATTTGTGAGTATGGAAGCTCTTCCAAAGCCATTGAAAAATATTTTTTTCTTAACAAAAATTACAAACTACATTTCGGGATAACAACTTCATAGTTATTGAATACTTTTCTATTTATTTTAAAAAGACCAAAATGTTAATTAACTAATATTGATAGAGGAAATAATTTACCTGACTTCTCTTGAAATAAGCTTATCATTAACCTGATTCTATTTAAAAGAATTGCTATATTCAACTTTAATGCAATCTCCTTTTTAACAATGCTATAGGTGAGAGCACTGAGTTCACTGATTACAAGGAGATAAACATGAGCAGATACATAAGGCAGGAGTAAATAATGTGTGTGTAGAATTAGAAAACTGAAAGCAAAGTGTAGCACTGAGAAGGAACAGCACAGAGTTGAAATATTCTCTTCAAGAGTATTTTATTTTAGCTCTAAAGTCATTTTATCCCCTGAGAAACAATTCTAGTAAGATTGCACTTGCTAGTGCAATAGTTTTCAATGAACTCAACAAATTTTGTACATTTGTCAATGTACTTTTTTAAATGATTACTAAAAATTCCTGTTACAAATCTTCTGCCTACTAAAGATTAAACTCTTTAACCTGTGACTCACATTATATCACCTCTGATGCTTTGAGAGAAATACTTTTATTGTGGGAAAAAATAGCCACAACATTTAAATATTTACATCAGGAAGGCCACACAGTCCCCCATATCTGATGAACAAGTTCAATGAAGTTTTAAAGTACTCCTCAATTTTCAGTTGCTCATTCAGGTCACGTTTCCCTTACCTTCTGTTACTCTTGAAATTGATGAACGATTCTATGAAAAGGAACTCTTTAAGAGGAACTGTGGAGGTTTTCAAGTCTTTCCGCTCTCCTCCCCTACCCCCCACCTTATGAGGTCACTTTCTTCAGAAAAGAAATGAAGCAAACACATTTAAGAGAAAAGATGAAATTCCTTAAATTTAAACCTTGCCCTTCAGGATCCCGAGTACAGTCCTTTCTAAAATCATGATAATAAAGCAACTAAGCTTCCCCCTGAATGATAAGTACTTCGACACCATGAAAACAACAATAGTAAAAAGACTAATGCAAAAAAGTCTAACCCTCATATCTGCCTTGTTATTTCAGTGACATAATATTCCCTTAGAACCTAGTAACTCAGGATCCCTATCCTAGGTTTGAGAGAAGCGTTATACATATTTTATTGACTTTTATCTGAGATAGCTTAGTTTACCGGCACACTGTTCATCTACGATTGTGTGCATAAGATACAGAATGAATTTGACTGCCAAATTATATAAATGTTTTTTGTTAGATACAATTCTTTGAAAAGAAACAAAGTTACATTTGAAAATTTTATCCTAAACCCAAAAGGTCATTCAAATTATTTTCTTTTCCTTTTGTTTTAAATTAATTTTATTGAGAAAGAAGTAGCAATGAAACAGTTTCAAGACCGATTAATAGGACAGTTACAACAATTAATACATTGCATATTGTTGTCTTTGTAGTTGTTATTCATAGTACAAGATGCAGACATTATATCCTGTGCAAACACTATTAGTACAAACCTTTCTTCTCATTGAATTAAGAAAAAGTAGCTGGATATCTATCCTACCTAATTTGTATATACAGATATAAAATGGTCCTTCATTTGTATCCCCTTTTTCTGTTTAGTTTTGTCAGAGATGAGTATTCCATTGCCATTTAAATATTGTAGGTGTGTGAATTCACCCAAATATTCCAATACAGTCCAGTAGTTCGTAATAATAATGGGTTATCTGTACAACTGGCAATGTCAGAAGTTGTTGACCTGAGCCTTTTACAGCTCAGCATATTAATATGTCTTTACTTTTTATACCTCATTTTTATATGAATTCTTTTTCAATGAAAAATAAAATACTAGTAAATGAAAATAATTGCAAAAGCATGGAAAGTTGTAATCTATTTTTTCTCTTCCTTAACTTTTAATATACTCTCTCACTGGAACCTTTCCTAAGAAATTACTAGATGTAGTTTCAAAGACCTTGATTTACACAGAAATAAGTAAAATTACCTTCACCAGGTTTCACATTGCTTACTAAAAAACTGCACTTGTAAATTTAATATTTTCAGTATTTTAATATTTTCAATATTATATTACTTCTTTTAATTACATTCACCTTTCCTGAGCTATACTTATTTAAAATATTTTAATCTTCTATTACACAGCACTAGTCATTAAATTTTGTGACATTATGACACTCCCTCCCCAACTTCACCTTCTCAACTTCCAGAAGACTATTTTCTCTAAGAAACTTTTCTCTATTTTCAGACAAAATTAATTGATTCCTGGGTTGGCCACAAAGCTCAGCAGATTAAAGTTCCCCCTTAGGCAGATGCAGGGGCCAGGGGTTCCATCCCCAGCCTGCCATGCTGGGCCCCCCACCGTGGGCTGAGATGACAATTAAAACTCAGTATGGTGGTTCATGCCTGTAATCCCAGCTCTTGGGAGGTTGAAAACAGGAGAATCACTACAAACACAACAGTCACAGAGATCCTGTAGACTCTTTCCTAAATACAATAAAAAAAATCAATTGATTGCTCAAATCTGTGATTTATTTTATACAAAACATCTATCAGAGTGATAATTCTATGGGAATTAACAACATTATTT
>PVKA01025198.1:0-15855 GCA_004027165.1 Ctenomys sociabilis
TATTGAATCTTTGATATAATTCAGCTATAAAAAACCTGTAAATATAATTTCATGTATGCACCTTGTACAGTACCAAAACGTTATGAAAACAGTTTGCAATGTATTAATTCATCGACTCTGTATGGTTAAGGTGTCTTGAAACTGTCTGATTGACATTTGTATTTTAATAAAATAAAAATAAATGGAAAAAAAAAAAGAAGCCGCAGACAGCTGCTCTGGAGAAATTCCTACTCGGTCCTTCCTCTTATCAGAACATCGGAGGATGATGACAGAATGAACGCGAACAGTTCTGCCGGTGTCAGCCTCCCCTATACACAGCCCCATCACCTCCTCCTTTTCTGTGCTCAGGGCATGGTTGAGGCCAACTAGGAAAGCATCAGATTCCAGATGAACCATCTGCACCGCCTGCACCGCCATCTTGCTCATGGGGCCCCTGTCTTAACTGTTGACAAGGGACAGTTCCGCCTGGTTTATGTGTATTTCTTTTCCAGTTCTCTGTTTCCCCTTACAGTGTCTCTCTTCTTCCTCTTTCCTCATATGAAGTTCTTTGTTCTTATGAATATTTTTATCAGCATCCATTGCTAACTACTTTAGTCACAGTGTACAATAAATGTGAATATCTGTTCATGAGTCCTTAAGTATTACATATTTTATTTCATCCAGACAAGAGAATATTTTGGAATAACATGCTATTTTTCAGTAAGACTTCTTCCAGACCTTGTCTAGAAGACTTCATACTGTTATATGAGGTTTGGCTCAAAACTCCAGACCTCAAGCTATCCTCCTGCCTCAGCCTCAAAGGAAATCAGACCCTGCTTAGATTGCCACATTATTATTTAAATTCCTGAAGTTCAGAAAATGTATACATATCTGAATAGAGCTGGGTTTTTTTCATTCACTTTGCTGAAACACAGAAAAGTCATCTGCTCACCATTTTAGTTTTTCTACTTCAGAATTCTTCTCACATGTATTTAGTTATAACCTTACTCTCATCTGTATTTTTCTGTTCCTGGTTATGTTCAAATGATCTGTAGGTTTTCTCCATCTGTCTTCGTAGTCTTTGGGGAGAAGTTTTACTGTATGATCTTTGTCTCCTTTTAATTTTTTGTTTATTTTAATCTTTTACTTGCATTTTGCATTCCATAAATATTAAAATATATTTTACTTATTAGTGTAACTTTGTAGCTTAGAAGTCACATGTTTTGGCCTTGAAAAAACTTTTTGGAGTTTCAATTGAATGACTATATATTCCTTCCTGACATCATCATTGCCATTTTCTCCTCTAACAGTTTACTTATTTTTGCTTAAACAGTTTGCTTATTTTTTCATTCAGAAAATTATTTCTTGAGTTCTAATTCAGTGGCATTTTCTGGATGTCACATTTCCTTAGAGCCAGTTACATGATCTTTTGTCACCTGCCTAAATCTCAGCCATAGTTTGGCTCCCTGGTCAGAGATAAAGAGGGAGCATTGGGAGAAGCATCCCACAGGCTGTGTAGGCTCCTACTGAGGCACTAAGAAGGGCTTATGTCTCTCAGCCAAAGAGTTTGACATCATGTCATTCATACAGTTTTCAATAACTCTAGCAGAAAGATCAATGACTCTCTCTTCTATAGGAAGTCACTCTTTTCTGAAACTCATGAAGTCAAACTCTTCCTGTCATCTGTTCTCTTCTTGGCATCTTTGCTTCTGAAATCTCTGAAGTCATCCTCAGATGCTTTACTGGGAACAGAATTCATTGCCTCCTGGTCTGTGAATTAGCAGGTTTAGGACTTCCCTTGCCAGGCCCTGTGTGCTTCCATTCTTAGCATCTGTGTGGCTAAAGAGAGAGCTAGGGTGCCTGGATGGTAAGTAAGGGACTGGGGCTGCAGAGCAGAGATCCAGTTACCAACACTTAGAACTCATTTTTACTTTCTAAAGATTAGTGCCGATGAAAGTCATTTAGGAATGATTTCTGAAGTTTAACGCATTTAATTCACCATGTTCCTAGGTGTATTTTTTTAAGACAGCATAGTAACTATCACTGCAAAAAAAACAAAAAAGCTATTTCCTTGTACTGAATAGTTGGCATTCAATAAAGCAAAGACCATTCCAGTATCTGTCTATCTTTATCCTTGTTCAAGGCAACATAGATCCTTAATAAATATTCACTTTAAAAGTCTTTTAAAATTTCTCTGGAAAAGGGATATACTCCTACACTAGGAGGTATGACTTCTGTTTTGCTTGAATACTGCAATGAGCTTGTTTTATTCTTTTTTATTTTTAACAATCAAATTCAATGAAAAATTTACAATCAAGAAAATACAAGCATCATCTAATCCCAGTTCCGGTATCCAAAAGCCTTCCAAAAGCACATTTTTATATTAACACCTCGGAATCCAGGATCCGCTTCTTTGCTTGGCTAATTTCTGCTTCTCTCGTCTCATCTCCTTGGCTTATGAAACTGAGAAGTTGCAATGAATGCCAGTCAGAATCAGGAACTCAAGTAGCAATCCTAGGTGTCATTGGTTGGAACTGTTATTATTTTCAAAATAAAAAGAGAAAAAAGTATTAAAATTAAATTACTACTCAAATCACTTCCTTTAACCCTCTAGATTCTTCAATATTAAATCCACCTGACTTCTTTACTCTAGAAATGTGTAGAGAAAGAAGAAAGGAAAGAAGAGAGAAAACTAGAAAGGCTTTAACGTGATAAATTATTTCTGGCTTGGATTCTTATATAGCCATAAACTAGAAATTCATGTTAGTAACATTTGTATTACTCGTTACATAAGTATATTTAAATAAACCGTTGAATTATAATTTTAATAATTTTTGCAGCTATTGTCCATCAAAATTTCACAATACTCATAGAGAAGGCAAAATATTAACTATCCAAAAATAAATAGTAATGCATCTAAGGTAATTAATAACAATGACTAGTGACCTCAAATTAAAAATAATATGATTTTTCAAGAAGTGTATATTAGGCATACAATGTATACCAATTCAACAAGAATGTTTTCTGATAATATTTCCCAGGGTTGATGAAACAGCCAATATTGAAAAGAAATCCAAAATTGGGAGTTTGAATAAAATCAGAATAAATAGATATTTGTTATGATTTGACCTGCAATTTCTGTTTGGCTGAGTGTTAAAAAAACAAAGCTTTGAGTGACAGGAGGTGCAATCTTCCCTACAAAGGAAGGTCAGAGAAGTAGGGGCTCTGTGATGGGAGCCTTGGGTAAAGATAAATATGTTTGCATTCATGCTAGAGTACTGGGAATAAGAGAACATATTTTCTTCTGTTGAATCAGAACATTTGGATATAGCATTTAAACATGAATAGACTGTATTCAGAAGATTTTGAAGTCTGGCTTTAAACAATGTCTAAAAGGCTCTCTCCCTATCTGTGCTGTGGCTGATTCCAGACCCAGCATAAGGGTATCACACCAAATAAGGAATGCTGTAAAGTCTATTTCTTCATGGTTGTGGGGAAAAGAAAAAAAAAAAAAAAAACACACAGCATCATGTCTTCTTCCAGTTCTTCCATAATATTTTGTCTGATCTCTTGGAATGAAGAAGATGTAAGAACAATGAGAATATAAAGCTTATCTCTTTTCTGTTTTCTCTGTAAAACATATTTGGCTGAGATAACATTCAGAACATGTTTTAATTTCATTGGTACTAGTTCATCTTTCCATATAGTGTTTACTATAATGTTTAAAGTTTAAAATAGTACAAGTTTTATTTTAAGGTAATGTTTATATTTTGGGATTTTTTACTGTTTTGCTTCTAAAACTAGCTGAGAATCCCCAAAAGCCTTCTATTTTGCATATTTAACTAATTTTCAGCATTTTATATTAATAAAATATAAGTAACTCTTAACTGATATGATTATGAATAATTATGATGAATGGATATGCATGTTTTGCATCTATCTATCTATCATCTATCTATCTATCATCTATCTATCTATCTATCTATCTATCTATCTATCTATCTATCTATGAGAGCAATGAGAAATCAGGTAGCTAGGGACTTCACTTAAAGACAGGAAATTTAAGGTGACATAGCTAAATTTAGTTCATATTTTTAAGTTCATCAGTATTTATTCCTCCATATATCTGATTATTAGTGATTATATCATTTTGCATGTGAAAGCAATCCAAGATGTTCTGTCAGAATGTAAACTACATAAGGAACTTTTTCATTGTAGATAAACAATTGTACAGAAGAATTTGAAAAAAAATATTGTCAGTCAACTCGTGTTAATCTCACAAATACCTGAAATAATTGAATTATTTCAATATATATATTTTATATATATATATGTATATATATATATATATATATCTCAGAGGTTTATTTTGTGTCATATCTTATAGAGATTAACTCATTATGGTTGGGTTCTTTTGCTTTGGGTCATGGTCTGACATTATCCTGGGAGTACTAGTGAGAGAAGTTCTTTGTTTCATGTCCAGAAAGTAAAAGAGAAAGAGTCAAGCATTGAAGTTTTATGACACACTTGAAGGACACACCTTTAGTGATGTCACTTCTCACCAAATTCTACCTCTGAAATGTTCTGCCACCTCCCCACAGCTCTGTAAGCTGAGGTCCAGCCCCTCATCACATGGGTTTTTGGGCACCATTGCAGTCTGGAGTGTAGCATGTATCCTTTTAGATATATATTACACATAATCCTTTGAAATTAAATACCCAAGATTCAGCTTAGTAACAAATACAGTCAGTGTTCATAAACATCTACTTGAAACTGAAACCTACAGAATCAAACAGAGTTTAGGTCGTTCCTCAACAACATTGCCTTTCTCTTTTTGGACAAAGTGACATAGACTATGTTTAAAAAAATGGGACATCTGAAGCATTTGAGGCTAAACTGACAGATAAACTGTTCTTACAAAAATCTCTCAAGTACATGAAGAATTAATATTTGGCATCAAAGACTTGGATCGATTTAATGAATGGTTTTGTCTGATTTTTGCCAGACATAAACAAATTTACTGTGATGAGTACAGCCTGTTCTGTCTTCAAAGACTCTGTTTACTCTGTATAGCACTCTTTAATGGTAAAAGCAAATATATAAGCAAATGTATATGTGTAAATATATATATATATATATGTATGTATGTATATATACATGATTATTAACAGAAATTAGTCTGCAAATAGAGTGTCTTACAGAACACACAAAAGCAAAATTCTGCATAAAACCTCAGCTATAGGCCTGCAACATTCAGTGTATAAGTAGTAAATAACATTACTGGAAATTTGTCTAAACTTAAACAAAGATTGAACTATTTCAGTAATCAAATTGAAATAGATTGCCAAGGAATAGATTGAAAAGTAAAACACTGAGGTTTTACTGGGGCTTCCCTTTAGTCTTTGAACTGTACTCTACTTGCACTAAACAAAGTTCTCAATTTCACAGGGACCTATTAGACATGAAAAGTGCAGAGAAAAGCATCAAATCTCTGCCTACAGAGTTCTGCGAAAGCGGACTGCAGTATCTGGTTTTCCAAGATTAGATTAATTATATCTGGATATAGTAGGATGTTATTTGGGACCCCTCTTCCTTTCTTTCCTTCCTCTATTTTCTTCCTATTCCATTAGTTAAGAATTTTAACAACTCTCTGGCTTTATTTATTTTTAAAATCAGATTTAAAATAATAAAAGGAATATCATTTTAATGTTAGAAAATTTTTCTTTGAAATCTCATAGACTTTCACAGGCCTTATAAAGAATAGGAGAAAAAGAAAATTTATGAGATTGTCTCCTGTCCCTTCTGTCACTCTCAGCAATGTCTATACCTCCCTTCACCAATGTCAGACAAATCTGTAGAAAATCTCTGCCTCCTGTAGGAAATGTGATTATTTCCTCCGAGCCACATGGATCTCTCTCTCTCTCTCTCTCTCTCTCTCTCTCTCTCTCTCTCTCTCTCTCTCTCTCTTTCTTTATTGGTGGAACCAGGGATTGAAGATATCTCCTCTTACAGGAAAGACACATTATAAAATACTTGTAAAACACTTATTTTCTCCAATAAAAATGTTTGCATGTTATGTATGTTGTTCTTTACCTTTTTTCATCACATCAGGATTTGCAGATTTAAATGCTATGAAGAGTCAACCTGGAAATGTGCTTCTAGCACAGCACTAGGAAATGGAGAAAATTATGGAAACTGAAGGGAACAGATACAATCTCAATCAAATTCTGCTGAAATGTTGTTCCAGACCAATAAATCCATGATGACACTTAGTCTCAGACAATCAACTAACATTATAGATTATCATATGTTCTACTATCAAGAAGCGCATGTCTTGCTCAACTACATTTTATTAAATACAGTATATTAATATGGCTAACTAGTGCATGAATTCTTTGAATTAAATTAATTATTTCTCTATATATTGAGCCTAGTGAATTAGATCTGGATTAAACTCTCAAGACACAGAATGATTCCTCAGAATGATCATTCATGAGCATATAGTTCTTGAAGTCATAAAGTTTGTCCATGTTGTCTGATACAAGAGCTATTGTGTATGTTCTAACTATTGTCTAATACAGAGGCTAGGCTCAGTGTTGATGAGGAAATTGATTTTGTTCTCATCCAATTAGATTTGTGATCAGAATCATGGAAAGAATCAAGTTTGTGAACAGAGATATTATTATATAAAGAAAACAGAAAGTTAAATTATCTTGATGACTGTCTTGATGACTGTCTAAAAAATGAGAAAATAAAATTCCAGTAGTAGAGTTTTCAGTAAATAGAAATCTCAGAACATCACTTTTGTGAACTTACATTCTATGAATATATTGTTTAAGATATGAGGGAAATATGAGAATAGAGTCACACTGTCTTAATATTTTGTTTAGGAATATTGAAAGTGGCCAGGGAGATAGCTCAGCAGCATAAATGCCTGCCTGGGAAGTACAAGGTCCTGAGTTTGATCCCTGGCACCAATAAATAGATAAATAAATAAATAAATAAATAAATAAATACAAAAAGTATTAAAGAAAGAATAAACAGAAGCATACATATAAAATTTTAATTTTTTTCATTTACCATTTATATGAACACATCCTAAAGACTCTCTACATGGGTTTATGTATATTTATTTAGCTTCTATAAATAAAAATATGACAACAGGGGAAAAAGATATTGGCCAAATTATGCAAACAGTCTTTTCCTGGCTGAATGTATAAATCAAAGGTGTTATGGTTTGGATCTTAAATACATGTAGACATGTACTTATACTTTTAAATATGCATGTGGACTTTGTAGCATTGCCTGCTTTGTCAGTCTTTCAGTTCAAATATTTATATATTTAAATGTGACTGTGTAGTATTTTAATCAAAAATAAAATAAGCTAATTTTTAATGTACCTGCCAGTGGCAAAGATAAGGTATCCATTATATTTTCTTGTTTTATGTTTAATTTTTATTTCCAGCATTAATTGACAGTTATAGTCTTTATTAATGTTATAAAATTAGAGATAAGAATATTTACTTACACTATAAGGTAAAACTTGCTTTTTGACTAATAAATGTTTAAAATATCAATTATCCTAGTGATAATACAAATGACTTTAAAATATATACAGGAATAATCCAATAAAATCTGATTTACAAGTGAAAAACTCATTTCTATAATGTGAGATGAAATCATCTAAGAAAGTTGATAAAAGTGAATTTAGTTTTTACAAAGCAGATGGCAAGTCATTTATGCTTGCAAAGTGACAGTAAATTTAAAAAGCAATTATTTTCATTCTAATTATTAACAAGAAGCTACTAGTAAAGAAACATTAATAAAATAAATATTAAAATTAATAGTTTTGACAGGTATATTTTTATTTAAATGCATTCAGAATTTATTCTGCCATGTTTTTGCCTTTAGCATAAGGAATTCTTCAAAAACTTCTGATATTGCTGTTTAATAGTAAAAGCATTAAATTTGTTATCTTGTAGAGCTAATTAATGAAGTACTTGAAAAGCTTTTCAAAATTTTTAAAAATGTGTCACAATAAGAGTCACCTTCTGGAAAATGTGATGTTTTTGTTTCTCCAGAGAAAAAGAAACAATAGGGATAAAGGAAGAGAGAGGGAGATGGATAGATGCATAGATTTATTGCTTCTCTGTCTGTCTGTCTGTTTCTCTCTCTCCCTCTCCCTCTCTCTAATGATACGTACTGCAAATCAATGTGTTATGATTATGGACACTGTGAAGCCCAAGATCTCTAGTCACCAGCTGCAGATCCCACAGAGCTAAAGATATAATTCCAGTGTAAATCTGAAGCCCTGAAACTCAAAAACATTGATGGTGCCATCCTATACTGAATCTCCTTCTCAGGAGACTCAGATTCAGTATAGTCTGTTGTCCAAAAAAGAACATGCAACTCAAACACAATCAGACAGAAGGAAAGAACCCTTTCGTGCACAGCCTTTTGTTCTAGTAAAGCCTTAAATGCTGGGCATGGTGGTGCACGCTTGTAATCTCAGCACTCTGGAGGCTGAGGCAGAAAGATCACTAGGAGTTCAAGGCCAGCCTGGGCTACATAATGAATTCAAAGCCAGTCTGCAATACATAAAAAGACGTTTTCTCAAAATAAACAAATCAATCAACAAATAAAGCTTTAAGTGGAGTACATGGAACCCAAGTGGAGAGGGCTATCTGCCTTACCATGTCCATTGAATCAAATCTAATCATGACTGGGAACACCTTCTCAGATATGTCCAGGAGCAATTGAACCAATCTGGTCAGTCCATAGGTTTATCAGGTTAAAAGGTAAAAATAAATAGATATAATTAAATTAAATATTTATTTGGGATTAGAAAGTGAAAATACTTGGAAGCATATGATATTTGGTGCACACTTTTGTTTTTAAGAAAGGAACATTCTGCTTAAATTCTAAAAATGGTTAAACAACTTGGAAGGGAGTTTTGGTAAAACTTGAAATTTACAGTTATTTTTCCAGAAGTTATGGCACAGATGCCATATGCATTTAAGACTGCTAAAAAACAGGAAAGAAAGCAAGTAATTAGTTTAAAGATAGGACTTGGTGGATATTGACTAGACCGTGTGGGCACTTATACCCTGCCTCTCCTGTGAGAACAAAAGATGGACTAGAAAGAGGTTTGATGAGAGAAAAATCCTAAATTCCAATATAGTACAAAGCATGACTAGACAGGAAGCCTGCCAGAGACCTGGAAAGTAACTGCCAAGTAGGGTCTTAGAGATTAGCTTGGGGAACCACCTTGATAATAATTCTAGTGATATGGAAACAAATGGTGTGACCTTCCACTATATGGCTTAGTTCTACAGTTGCATACGAATATATAATCTGACTTGGCTTTTCCCTATTTCTCTATGATAAATGGGTTGATGTGGTGTTCTCTTTTTAAATTTGCTGCTAACAAGTAGATTCTGAAAAACTTAGATGAGCTCTGCGTAGCAATTCCTAATAGAAACCAGTAAGTTTATACAAGTGGTTCTTTTGTAATACAGGAAAGACGAGGAGAATAGACTTCAAATAATCAAGAACAGGAGAAAAAAGGAAACAATTTTTCTTTTCAACATTTCTTTTGTTGAGGTCAAAAAAATTCTAAAATTTTTTACAATGGACTTAGTGAAAACATTCAGATGATAAAAGAAATGAGGAAAAGCTCCACCACTAGCTACGTGTAAACACACAACTAAAAGAAAAATGTCAAACCCACTCCAGGCTTTTGCAAGAATAAAAGTAGTACTTGTACTCTTGTGATTTTCATGTGAATCTAAAATAATCTGTATAAAAGTCTTAAAGAATACTTCAGACAATACTCTTGAATACATGTCTAAGCTTTATATTACCACCCCCTCAGATGTTCTCCTGAATATCATTGTGTTTTTTCCTCTTTTTCTTCTTCTGGTGTACTGTTGCACCAGATGAAAGAGAGGTCAAAGCAAATATTTGCATTCAAAATCTAAATACGCACTTAGAGGGTTTACACTGTTACTCAGCGATGAATTGGCTCATGTATTTGCCGATGCTCAAATCAATGGGGAATGGCTTTTCATTTTCTATAAAATCATACATTTTCCTTGTTGAAGAGATAACAATCTGTCACATCAGTCTCTTTCCAGTAAAACTCACTCTACCATCATTTTTTCCATAATCATAAAATTCTTCATAGAGTTATTTCAAAGAGGATAAATCCTGCAGACAAAAATAGTTTTAGGAATGTTAAACTTCTGAGAGGTGGTACGAGAATTGAGGTGGATGGTAAACTTGATTTGCTTTAAGACTTCCCAGGGCATTAGGAAAAGATGTGCTTACGTGCCTGTGGGGGCCACGGAAGGCTGACTGACCTTAGGGACTAGGGTCCTTTCCTCTCTGACTCCGCTCCACCGCACTGCTCTAACGTCCCCATGAAGTGAGCACCTTGCTCCGCCGCGCATATCTGACATGACGTTTCTTTTTTTTTTTTTTTTTTTTTTTTTGTCTTTTTGAGACAGGGTCTCACTATGCAGTTCAGGCTGTCCTTAAGCTCACTTTGTAGCTCAGGCTGGTCTTGAACTCACAACAATCCTCCTGCCTCAGCCTCCCGAGTGCTGGGATTACAGGCGTGCGCCACCACGCCCGGCTTGACATGACGTTTCTACCTTAAGTCTGCCTTTTAAGGGCCAGATCCACTCTGAAATTATAAATCAAATTAATATCTTTTTCCAGTGACGGTTTGTTGAGTGTTTGTCCCAGGAATGGACAAAGTGACCAACAGAAATGAAAAAAAAAATGAGTCAAATAAACTAATTCACTAAAATTATGTTGTGCAACAAGATGCTACCTGAAGGAAATTTTAAAGCACATCTAATGAAAATGGATGCATATTAGGGCTTGATTTCATATGATCATATAAGAACAGAAAGAAAAATATAATTCTCTGTAAAAAACTCTTCATTAAATTTTCAGAACTGCATTGATTTTTATTTTTACTTTGTGACTGAGAAAAAATATTATATAACATTTAACCCTTGCTGGAATCGTAGGGGTTTTTGTTTTGTTTCTGTGGTTCTGGGGATTCAATCCAAGGTCTTGCACATGTGAGGTAAATATTCTACTACTGAGCTACAACCTAAGCCTGTTGATTACAATGACAGCAAAAAGGAGCAGTGTCTAGGTAATGGATCTTTAGAAACAGATGCCGGGCATCAAGCTGCATCAAGCTTTTCAGTAGGATTTAAGTTAAGAAATTTTGAGACTTGCTACCAAATTTCACAAGGTGTGACCAAAATAGACGTTATGTCTAAATTTTTAAAAAATTGATTACAGGGCTGAGGAGATAGCTCAGCAGATTAAGCAACTGCGTAAGCAAGCCTAGGCACCACGTTCAATCCCTGGCAGCACCTGCTGCACTGGGCCCATCCCCTGAAGTGCTGAGCAGGCCACTGAGACCAGGCATGGTGGCGCACACCTGTAATCCCAGCACTGCGCAGGCTGAATACAGAAGGATTACTGCAAGGTCAAGCTGCATAGTGAGACCCTGTACCAAATACATTTAAAAAATGCTTTTGACTGCACTGAAAAACACATTACTGTGAATCGACTTCAAAGTACTCCAACTCCCCTCTTTGAATCTGCATGTTTTATTATTTTTGCAGTCTGCATTCTTGTTCTGGTAGTCTTATTTTATGGTGTTCATTGTGCCATTTTGCTACCTGTATGTTGAGAATTCATCCAAAACTTCCCTTCCACAATTAGTTTGGCTTTGTGGAGCAGCCACTGTCAACAGTGTCAGATCAATGAAGTGGGGAGATGAGGGCAGAGCCCACTGTAATGACTGTATTTGACAGAAATCACTGTCAACGTTTGATCAAGGCAATATGATTGAAACATACGGTGATGTTACAGCTAAAGAGATATTATACCAGGCTTGCCATGCCGGCACTGGGATGGCTACTGAGGCTGGGCGTGGTGGCGTGCACCTGTTATCCCAGCTCTTAGGAGTCTATAAACAGGCAGATCACTATGAGTCCGATCTAGCATTGAGACCCTGAACATGCTGTAGACCTTTCCCTAATAAATGAATAATTAAAAGTAAAGAGTTGTTATAGTAAATGACATTGCTATGAATATGTTATGGTTTGTGTCTAGGTGTTTGCCCAAACCCGCATCCAGTTGTGGGAGGAGCTGTATCCAGAGTTTGTGACTCATTCATTGCTAATGCTGGGATTACAGGTGTGATTGCTACACCCACTCTAGGGCAGGGAGACTGCATACAATATGAGGGACAGAAAATCTTCTGTCCTCTACTTTTGCTCTTGTTGTTTTGCTGTATTACAATGCCCTGAATTGGTGTTGCTTTCTACTATGCCACCCTGCCTTGGAGGCAGCTGATGGCAGACTGAAGCTTCCACCAACTGTGAACTAAATAAACCTCTCTTTCTTTAATTTGGGACATTGAATATTTTTTGTCAACAAGGAGGGAAAAGTAACCAAGACAATTTCCTTCAAAATATTCTTCCTGAGTTTCAAAATTGTTAAATCTTAGAAATGTATTTTACCACTAAAAAGTTTTTCAAAAATTTTAAATATTTATATAATTTTGGAACAACCCTTCTACATACTACAGAATACATGTTGAAAACTACAAACATGACTGAAGAGTGCAGTGATGTATTATTGTAACTCTACTATTAACCTGTTTTGAAACTGTCTCATTGCTATCTCTTTCTCAATAAAATTAATTAAAAACAAACAAAAAATTTTTGTGTTCGATAGATCAATCTACTGAAATTTCTTTTCCCTCCTTCAGGAGCTGTAAATCCTGGAAGCTGAGCCACCACAAGATCCTGTATGGATGGCTGCAGTAGTACATAATTCATAGAGTTTATTTTCAACCCAATATGTTCAGTCACACTAGTAAAGTATAAATGAAGCCATAAAAACTATTTATTCAAAATTGTCAAGGTCTCCCATTGTTATAAAGTAAAAGATTAAATGTTCTAGAGGTTCAAATACCTTATATAACCTATCTTCTCAAGAAACAGGAGCGTGTTTTTTTATTACTAAATGTCTAGAATTTGTAATGTGCTTAACCTAATAGGTGTTAAATGAATATTGAATAAATACTTAAAGGCATGAATAGAAATTAAGGATGGAAGGATGAGAAATAAATACCTTTTATTTATGTCATCTTTACCGATATGTATTCAATGGACACATTTTATCATATTTTACTCAAAATATTTACAGATTGTTGTGTATCAATTTTATATGCAGCAAAGCCATATAGTAACAGAAATTAACATTCAGGTGGTAAATACTTGGATTGGAACAGCTAAAAGAGTATCTCATTAGTGTTTTTCTTGTGTAATTTATTTATTAATTTATTTAGTTACTTTAGGGAAGGGTCTACAGGGTGTTCAGGGTCTCACTACTAGATCAGACTCATAGTGACGCTCCTGTTTATATCCTCCCAAGAACTAGGATTACAGGCCCGTGCCACCATGCCCATAATTATCTCTGTGCCTTCTTGCAGGTGTTCTAATCTGCTGAGCTACTTGGCTGGCTCATTTTTTTAAATTATAAGGAGAATATAAAAATTACTAAAAATATTAGAAATAATACACAATTTTAAAACCAAGAAAACATGATAGGTGTTCAACAATGGTTGTAATATTGCAAATCATCTTCAGTACAGTTACTCAGATTACCAGATATCAGCATGTAAAATTGATTGAAATAAAACTGCTACCTTCAAAAAATTAATATAAATTAGTAGTACAGTCATGTTAGTGATCTTAGGTATATATATACATATGTACCTACATACATGATTTTTTTATGTATTTATTATAGGACTTACAGGGTCTGACTGCACAGATAGGACTCATAGTAATCCTCCTGGTTTCAGCCTCCCAACCTCTGGGATTACTGGTGTACACCACCATGCGTATTCTCATACGCTATCTCAGTGCTCCTTGGGGGCAGCACCAACATGGCATGCTGGGGATCAAACCCCAGTAGCTGTGCCTGTCTAAGCAGGTGCTTTAGTCTGCTGATCTATCTGGTGAGCCCTCAGATATGATTTTTTTTTTTTTTTTGTCTTTTTGAGACAGGGTCTCGCTATGCAGTTCAGGCTGGCTTTAAGCTCATTTTGTAGCTCAGGCTGGTCTCGAACTCACAACAATCCTCCTGCCTCAGCCTCCCGAGTGCTGGGATTACAAGCATGCACCACCATGCCCGGCTTTTCAGATATGATTGTTTAAACCTTCCTTTTTTCTCTTTATTTTTCTCCTTTCCCTCATACCAATCATTCATTCATTTTGAGCAGTTTCTTTTCATTTAAAAGTATCAATTGTGCCTTTCAGATTTTGATTTTTCTGGTTCTTATTAGGGAGACAATGTGATATTTACACAAATGCATTTGATTGACTTCATTTATGTGCATGGCCTCTATTGCATCCATTTACCTATAGAAGCCTCAAGTTTATCTATCATCTATCTATCTATCTATCTATCTATCTATCTATCTATCTATCTATCTATCTATCTATCTATCTATCTATCTATCTATCCATCCATCCATCCATCCATCCATCCATCCATCCATCCATCCATCCATCCATCCATCCATCTATCTATCTATCTATCTATCTATCTATCTATCTATCTATCTATCTATCTATCTGTCTACCATCTATCTGTTCATTTATTTGGTACACGGTCATGCTATGCAGCACAGACTCATAGTGATCTTCCTGCTTCAGCCTCCCTGGCACTGGGATTATAGTGTATTCCTGTGAAAGGGTGTGTTCTGGCTGAGGATATTGTTGAAACTCATCTGAAAGGTGATCATGTGCCTTCTAGAGGAAAGAAGGCCCCATCTTAGTCTCTTTCAATATCTCTGCTAATATTGAATCATGTCAAAAAGTCCAGTGATCTCTTGCTGCCTGCCTAGTTCTAGTTTGGATTCTACCCTATCCACCTTGCCTGTTCACCGGGACGCAGACAGTCTCCTCTGAAGCAAGAAACTGAGAAGGTTGATATGACTCTTGACTTTGTATTTCATTCTGTGTCCCTGAAATATGAGGCCAAGAAGAATTTTCTGAATAAATCTCTTCAGTGGTTCTCATGACTCAAAAACTCCAGATAATCTACCTTAGGCCAACATCTGAATTCTGAGTTGAAAAGAAATGTACTTGTGTGTTCTGTATCTATCTCCTCACAGAAATGCATGAACAGATATGACTGAAAGGTACGTACTTTAATGTCCTTGATAATTTCAATCTCATTTTGCAAAATATTGTTAAACTGAGGTGACATTTATTGCCCCCTCGGCATTTCATTATGACTAACACAGTGTATAAACATATTCAGGAGCAACCCCTTTAACCTGAGCATTGAAGCCAGAAACCGACCACCCACCACCACCACTCTGTCTATACTTACCCAGTCAACAAAGGACTGATTCAGTTTCCTGCTATATCATCAGCCGGAGGTGTGAATAGCTCTGTAGCCGTGATGTGGGTTAACAGCACATCCTTATGTCAGCCTCCTTAAAAAATATGCATCTCGCAAAAACAAACATTCTTGCCTGATTGCCACCATTAATGGACTTTTCAACCTAGATTGTGCACCACAGTGACTCCTTAACCCTAACAATTGGGTCTCAATACCTTCTGTTCTTTCATCAGTTCATGCGGTAATGGTGCTAACTGAAAGAGTGCTATGTACCTCCTTTGCATCTGTAGGCTTTCTGAACAAAATCAGTTCAGATATCCTTGGCAGCAGGCAAGATCAGAATTGCACCAGTAGCAAAGTGACTCTTAGCTTTAACAATTCAGTTGTTATTAAGTATGATGCCATTGGTGCAGACACATT
>PVKA01025198.1:15955-33342 GCA_004027165.1 Ctenomys sociabilis
TTTTTTTTTTTTTTTTTTTTTTTTTTTTTTTTTTTTTTTTTTTTTTTTTTTTTTTTTTTTTTTTTTTTTTTTTTTTTTTTTTTTTTTTTTTTTTTTTTCAGAACTGGGATTGAACTCACGCCCTTGCTCTTGCCAGAGAAACACTTATTCCACTGAGCCATCTCCCTGGCCCCTGGCAATGCAGTTCAGAAGGTTTCATAGATTTGTTGGGTAGCTGGTCATCACACATACAACACAGGAAAATGTGCCATCAGTTGCAATGAACTCATAATTTGAGAAGGACACCTGGCACTGTCTTTTAAATATAGCTTATTTTGTTGGTGATTTTGGAATTGTTTTTTTTTTTTTTTTTCTGTCCTCATTGGGTCTTTTCGCCTTTTCAAAGTACCTCTCTAGTGATATTCACCTTTTACTCATGTTGGCCAGCATCCTTGTGAGGTTACCGAGTCCGCAAGTGAGACAAGTTCTCAGTGCACTATGAACTGCCAATAGATATGACAAATGGAGTCATGGTAACGCATGTGCGGCCTAAAATAAAGGTGAAGCTTTGACTTAAATCTTCTTACCAGCTATAGATGCACTAGTTATACATCAACTTACTTGCCACTATAAAGCCATGCTGCTCTTGAGCTTACAGATAAAGGCTTACTACGATGATTCTCCAAATGATTCATTATGAATTCTTTACAGCCAAACCTCTCTGACAACACGCACAATTTCTGGGCTTCCCTGTTAGTGATAAAAATTGTCAGCATTACAGATATAAAACATGTAAAGGAGAGCATGCTAACCTCTAATATTCTCTTTTCCTAGAAATAAAAAGTAGGGCTTTATTTTATGTCCAAACCTTACTCAATTTTCTCCTTCAAAAGGATGTGTTTAAGCATTTATTATTTCAAAGTGAAAGAAAAAAAATAAATGCTCTTTGAAACATAATATAGCATTGAATCTCCAAAATCAAAGTTTGTTGCACAATGTCTAATTCATCAAAGAGAAAAGAAGCTCATTTATAGTCCATTGTGCATAAGTGTGTATAAGCATATTCACATTCTTGACTTAGTCTCTATAAACTCTTGGAAAATGAGGAAGACAGACATGATTATTCTCATTTTTAAGCAAGAAACTGAGTCTTGGAAACTTGAGTGACTTCTTTCTGGTCCAATAGTGAATAGGGCTAAGCCTGAAAAGACAACATTTGATTCATTGAAAAGAAGCATTACTCTAAGTACGGCTTGTGTTTTTGTCCTAATCAGAAAGTCTTAGCAGAAGTTCAGTTTCAGGGCAGTTTTTAAAAAGTAGGAAGATTTAGTGCAGAGTGTCAGTGCCTTATCTGAGTTGACCTGGTTTGTTCATCCATAAAAATCACTGAAGGCAGAAGAGATAAAGGTTTGAAACGCGAAAGAGAATGTGGGCACCTTGTCTCAGCAGAAATGCAGGCCCTGAGCACGGAGAAAACTAGTGGCAGACCGCCAGCAAGAACTGCCAGCTCGACATCTTCTACCAGCGAAAGGAGATTAAGAAGGCTGCTCCCTGTGAGCATTCTAACATCTTGGCTCACAGTGCATGCGTGCAAATATCAGTTGAAATCTTGGGAAAACTGGAAGAGTTTTTTTTTTTTTTTTCTTTTGAAGAAGATGAAGAAGAAGAAAATATTATTGTGCATATCAAAATTCTAAAGTATTGGGATAACCATAAAGGAAAACAAGAGAAGCCACTGCTGTACTGATAGCACGAATACACAGATTAAAAAAAAGAGTAAAATTCTCATGCCACATGATAGGTTTGAGGTTTCTATAACACTAGTTTCCTGATAGGTAACTGCTTCAAGTAAACTAGATAAAGAATGGTAGTTAAAATCAATTGGAAGCTTTTGGTAGCAACCAAGTAGAATATTCTTGAAGAGCCATATGTATATAGATATTTTTCTAATATAGATTTTTCTTCTACTTACAGGTTTTCTAAATAAAGATATCCTGGGAGATGATTGTAAGGATTAGTTTCTCTGTTCCTCTATTTTATATTCCAGTTATTTTTCTAATAATTTGTGAAAATTAAAAACATTCAGCTATAGGGATAGTATCTTTTTCATTTAGAAATAAGTCAGGAAAAGTAATGAAAATGAAGAAAACTGTATATAAACCTGAAAATACAAATGGAATTGTCATTTTCAAATATTTCAGTTTCTTAATGACCTTAAATATTTTTAATAACAGAAGATAAACAAGTATTCTGTCAGATGTAATTGTATGCTCATTAGAGAACTAAAAATATTTCCATTAAAAACATGTGACTTGCTGCTTCTTCATCTCAGCTTATTAAAACTGAATACATTTGGAAAAATAGAAGACACAATAAAATGTAATTAAGCAAATGTGTTAGTTTCTCATTGCTAGACAATATCTGAAATTTCAAATATTTTCAAGTAAGTTAATCATTTACCAGGAGAAAAGGCTGCTTTATCACACTGTTGAAGGTCCCAGGCCATGATAATGCAGGCTGGCCTTGAACTTATTATGTAGCCCAAGCTGGCCTCAAACTCTCCCCAATCCTCTTGCATCATCCTTATGAGGGCTGGGATTACAGGTATGCAACTGATATGTTCAATCTGCTCTAATCTTAAAGTAGCACGTCTTGGGCACAGATCATATCTTCTCTAGTCATATACATTTAGAAAGAGACTACAGTTTGGGGAGTGCCTACAAATTTCAATAGAACTGCATATGAATTGCAAGGTATGGATGCATGACCTATTTATTTTATTGGGGTTGAAATCAGGGCTGGAAATTGTTGTTTGGCATATAAATGACACAAAAATAAAATTTAACAAAATATGCACCACTTTAAAATCTATCTTCTATTCTAGTAATCATCAAAGGACCATAATTTACTTTAAATACTATAAGCTATTCAAGTGAGTCTGATACTTACTTTGGTGAATAAAATCTCATTGGCACAAAAACCTATTTCTTCATGAACTGTCAGTTAGCTTATGCCTGTGCCATGAAATCAGAACTGATTTGTAGGTACAGATAGTGGCTGCTGTGAAAAAAAAATAGAACACCATTTAGCACTTTTCAGAAAAAGGTTTCCGCCCCCTCCCTAGATAACCTTAATTTGGCCATGTTAAAACTACGTCAGCATGAACTTGTGAAACTTCCTCATCTCGTCTTTTGTGTTCTTTGTGAGGGATCTGATGTCAAAGATGCTTTACAGCTGCCTGTTTTCCACAAGTCATGCCAGCTTCATTCATTTAGTGTTGAGCACTACTACTTCAAGTCTGGAATGTCACTGACACTGTAGTTACACATTCATGTAATTTAAGCAGGAATTGTTACAGAAAGATTTTAGAAAATGTTCAAAATACACAATATACCCTACCAAACTTGAAATCGAACTGTATACAGTCCTAAATTTAGTCATTCAGTATTGTAGTATGTCCATTGTGTATCTCAGAAATTAATGATGACCTTCTTGTTCATTTGTTGATACTGAAATTATCTGCTATTTGAAGCTGTATTTCTGGCCAGGCCATAGTGACATGCACTGAAAGTGAAAGCTAACCAATGAGTGCTAGTCATGGCTTAGAAAGCTTTTCTTATTGTTTCACTTTGTGTTTTATCTTTGAACTTCACCAAGAGTTACTACAAATTCCTCTCAGGGAACATAGTCATGTTTAAAAGCCACAGAATTCTTCTACATGGGATGCAGCCTTACTCTAAAGGTTAGAATGACAAACTCAGCCCAGTTTATCTTTTTCATGATAAATTAAATTACTGCACTGATAAGCGCTGGCAACACAGCCCCCAGTGATTAAGATGTTGTGTATGTTGGAACACATTTAATGCAGCTTTCCTCTCCAAATCCTTCAGTATTTTCTCATCTACCAACATAAAGGCCAAGATTGATTCTCTGCCAATGTTTTTATTTCATGTCATCTAACAACCCCAAACTATGTTTATGTTTAGCTTGTAAGTAACAAAAAGAAGCTATTTTTCTTCATCCTTTTCACTTGCATTATCTTTACATCATCATCATTAAAGCAAAACTTATGAGCACCGACTCTGTGTGAGGCCAGTTTAGGAAAGAGAACAAATGAACATATAAGGCCAAATACTTCTGTCCTTCACCAGGGAAGCAAGCATTACAGCTCCTGACACAAGTTTTCTTTTTTAACTCTTTGGTTGTAAGTAACACATTTATCCCAGTGACATTATTTCTGTTCTGTAAACCTTTTTTTGGTAGTTTTCGACAATAAATTATCTTCAAAGAGAGTGAATATTTGTCATTGAATACTTGTTTTGTTCTGGTTGCCAGGAGGCTACATAGCGCCAACATCAGAGTCGGCGGGAAGCTTCTGTTTCGTGGATCCAATCTCAGCTCCTCTGTAGGCAGGCTGTGTTGTCATGACGCAGTACTTAGAACTGCTGTTTTAATGTGCTATTCTGCTAAGTGATTAAATAGTAGAACTTTAGCCCAGTGTTCTTTAAGGAGTAACAAATGAGAAAAATGTGAAAATCATCTAACAAAGTAGCTAATGACTGTCAGAGTCAGTATTCTTGGGCTGAGGAGATAGCTCAGCAGTCTAAGCTCCTGCTGGAGCAAGCCCCGTGTGTGCCCAGCCTGCCACTGAGGCTGAGCATGGTGGCGCATACCCATAATGTCAGCCCTGGGGAGGCTGAGGCAGGAGGATCACTATGAGTCTGAACTGTGTATTGAGACCCTCTACCTAACTCATAAAATTAATATTATTATTATTATTGTGTTTTGGCTAAGGTTCTACAGGCTGTACAGGGTCTCAATAGTAGATCGGGCTCGTAGTGATCTGCTTGTTTACAGCCTCCCAATAGTTGGGATTACAGGCCTGTGTCTCCATGCCCAGTCTCAGTCGCCATGTCAGTGCGCCCTGGGGGTGGGGCCGGCATGGCAGGCCCAGGGATTAAACTCCAGGCCCCTGTATCTGCCTAAGCAGAAGCTTTAATCAGCTCAGCTATTCGGCCTGCCCATGTTAGTGTGTTTTAGCCCCTTTTTCTAAACAAGTTTGGTGTTAAGTGATGGGCTCAGTATTCCTGAGGTTTATTAAAAGGTGTTTGTATTCCTTGTTTTTTTTTTTTTTTTTTTTTTTTTTCTGTATTTAGGAAAAGGTCTATAGGGTCTCACTATGTAGCTCAGACTCAGTGATTCTCCTGTTTAAGTTGCCTTTCTCTGGACACTTTGACAGCTCACAATAGGTAAAAAAGTTTCCCACCCCTTTTGAGTGTAGTCATAGGCCACTCTTCAGAACACATTCCATTCTGAAGCCCTTAACACTGTTTTGTGCTAATTTGCAAATTCTTTTTGATAAGATTGCTTACTATTTACTTCTGCTCAATGCTTTCTTTTCTAAATGGAATCCTTCACTGCTACCTTTGCCAAAGCCTGGCTTGGATTTATCCTGGTGCTCCATCATGCAGTTGAATATGAACTGACATTGATATATAATGCAGTTTAGTGGAACTGTGGATGTTGTTTGAATGATAACTCTTGACCTGGGAAGCTCTGAAGTAATGAAAGGGGGATAAATTTGCATGATTTGTGCCATAAGCAATATCTATAATGTAAGAGGGCTTTAAAGATTAATATAGTCTCAAAGCAATACATGAAAGAGACAGGAAAGGTTGCTCGGTGATCATCCAATCTCTTTATTGAAAATGTTTTCATCTGGAAAAAAATCTTAGTTTTTTTTTTTCCTCAATTAATGTAGTACACAAAAGGGATATTGACATTGATCCTAATTTCAAAATATTTTTCTGAGTTTAGCTCCTTTAATCAAGAAGAGACACAATTCTGATTGAAGAAAAATAAATATTAAGTGATTTCATTTGGTTGAAAGCCCCACAGTACTTTGTAAGTTCTTGTATCATTAACTTACTATTTTGGAAATCAAAAGCTTTAAGTCCTTTTCCTTAAAATAGTTGCATTATTTTGTCTGATTATGAATTGGTAGACAGGAAAATTAAGTACAAAGCCCTTTAACAAATGTAAATAATTGCGAAGTTTATGAGGTTCTTAGTTTGATAGCTCAGTGTGGGATGACTATCAGAAAACTTCTTCATGCTTGTTAGGTATCCTCACTTCCTGCCTAATATATATGGAGTTCTTAGAGTTCAGACTCTATTTTTTCTCATATTAAAAGTCAACTTATTCAGTACATAGTGTAAAAATGTAGGGCTTGTGAGAAAAGTATGGAGAATTGAAAGATGAAATCAGTTGTGGTATCTACATGTTTCTGTTTTTAATTCATATCTAAATGAAGTTTTGTCTTCACACTTCCAAAACACTTGGAATTAGTTGAAAAGTGAGGAATCTATCAGCAAGGATTAGATTTCCTTTGTGATGCCAAATTGCATTCACTGTTGATGTGCAATAGAATGCTTTTTCTAGAGATGTGGACAGCGATAACAACCAAAGAGAAGGTGGGTCCCACATCAGCACACGTTATCTTGGCTCGTATTTCTGTCTTGCTTTCCTTCGACAAATCTTATTGCCTAATTCTCATTTTCATTCTGGTACATTGGATCTCAGTAAGATGAAAGAATTGTAGATAGTATGACTTACTTTATAATATTCCTTTGAGCAAGAAATGATGAAATTCATTCTCATACATCTCATGTCTCATGAAACATGTCCTAATATTACTTCCACTTTAAATATAAGGGAAATAATTTAGGAGAAACATCCAGAGGAATACGAGGAGTAAGCAAAACCAGAATGAGACAGCTCCTAAATTTGTGTTCCATATTAGAATAATAAACTTTCTTGGGTTCAGTTAAAAAACCTGAAGACAAATGTGGAGAAAATATTTTATTTTCTCTGTATATGCACACAGAACTTATGTAAGGGGAAAAGGATTAAGAATAATCTCTTGATTCTGCTTTTAAAGTTGTTAAGGACAGTTTATATTTGTACATACATTGGTCTTATCATTTGCTAGAGCATTGGTATTTGTATTAGCAATTATTATATCAAATTAAGTGGATCGAAGAAAACAATCATACATAATATGAAGATACTAATTTAAGAATTAAAAGAGTATATTCCCCAAAAGGGTCTCTGTTCCACATAGTATCTTTGAAAGTGAACGCATTAATTGATCCCTCTAAATAACTGTTTTCATTACATACTACAAACTCATTGTACAGATTCCTCAGCTTTACTGGCCCACACTTGGATGGCAAATTCACAATCTATCTTATTTTCTTTATACTCAATGGATTCAGTTAGGTCTTGGTTATAGTTATGACACTACTTTGTTCCTGTGTCTGGTAGTGTTCTGGAAAACAGAACAAGTGTGGAAAAATGTCTCCAAGAAGGCTTAGGAGGCAGTTTATTATACAGGTGGGCTCCTGACTAGGATCTTTCCTAAAGATTAAGAACATCCTTTCGGCCCCTCTCTGCTGTAGAGTTTTAGGGCTTTTAAAGGGAAAGTGAGCAGGGAGGTACCTGGGCAGATTTGGAGCATATGAATGGAGGGATGGATGACATCATATGTTGTTAAGGGAGCTTACTGATCTCAATTTATGGAGGCTGTTAGCTAAACAGGCATGAGTGAGACAAAAGAAGCATCCCATTATATTTGAGGCTAGATTCTCTCCCCTCCTGACATTGTATTGCAACATCATGAATTACAAAGGCAGCTAAGATAGGTATTCATATGAAGGGAGAAGTGCCTGGCTATCAGGCCTGTTGGACTCTTCTGCTTGGCCTTTGCAGGCACCCTGAGTAGGCTTTTTTTTTTTTTTAAATAATTTTTCCCTCCAAGAGTACTACTGTGTTAAGCATAAACATACTTATTTTCTCTATAAAACAAGGAAAGTATCATTCTTATGCTATGGAATTATTGTTAAATTCTACATAATGGAATGAATAAAAAAAAAAACTTGCTTCCTAAAAGTTCTCAGAATGCTTGATATTCTGTTTTGCTTTTTCATCATCTTTCTGTATGGTAAGCAAGTATAGAATACGTTTTCTTGCAAGGTAAGAAGTGCACCAAAATAATGTTCTCTATAAAGTCTTATCTCACCACCTCAGGGCATGGGTTTATTTTTTCCACCATGACTATTATTTGCTCATTAATTTACCACTGACTTGTATTGCTTGTCTTATAAAAGTATGTATAACCTATAACTCCAACTGCGCAGAAACAATCTTGAGAGAAAGTGTGTGGGCTTTTAATTTTACACAAATAATAACAAGTACACTTTGATTCATAGGAAGTGTTTCATGGAAAGTTTAGGCCATGTACCTGAAGTCTGAGGGTCTTGTTTCCAGTTTGGGTTCATATTCTCAATAAATGATGTTTTCCTTAAGACATAACTACAAGAAATTCTGTTGGGCTTATTTGCCAAAGTGGGATTACACTGCCTCCTCACCACTTCATGTAAGATAATGAAGAAGTAAGGCCTTATGAATTTTAAGCTTGTGCAAAGTTGTCTCAGTTACTCTTCTCTAGTTACTGGGAAAAATACCTGATACCGAAACTTAAGGAAAGAAAGTTTTATTTAGATCACAATTAGTAGAGGTTTCAGTCTGTACCGTGCTGGCGCCAAGGCAGAGTGGCACATGGGGGCACAGAGCTGCTGGTTAAGGCTACATCAAAGAGCAAAGCAAAGGGAGAAGCAGCTGCTTCTGCAGCTAGCTGGGCTCACTCCCCTCCATACGTTGTATTGCAGATTACCCACACCAGGGCCAGAATGTGGCACTCAAACCTGCAATCTCAGCATTGGATCAAGAATCAGTCACAAACTCCAGAAGCCACCTACACCTGCTTGGAGCTTTGTGGAGACAACTGGACATAAGCAATAGCACAAGTAAAGTTAAAGACCTAACATAGAGTTAAGGAGAGTTAGTGCCTTATTATAATATCCCAAAATACAGTACCATGACATTTAGTAGCCATTATGTCCATGAACAGACAATGTGACTTTGGTTTTTGTTTTTGTTTTTTGGCAGAACTGGGGATTGAACTCGGGCCCTTGCACTTGCCAGGTAAGTGCTTATTCTACTGAGTCATCTGCTAGGCCCCTTATAGTGTGACTTTGAAAATGTACTTCAACATTATTTGCAGATTATTGTCATCTGCTTATAAAACAAAGAAACTGTGAATTCTACTCTATGTCTTGGGGCTGGGAAGATAGCTCAATAGAATAAGTGCTTGCCTGGCAAGTACAAGGGCCTGAGTTCAATCCTGGTTCCACCAAAAAAGGATAAATAAGTAAATATTATATTCTCCTAAAATCTGGCATTACACATTAAGCATAAAACGTCAAGAAAAAAATCTTGGAGAGATACTTATTTGCATAAATGACAGGTTGCTACTAGCATGGATCTCTGTTAGGAGTAAGGAGGCCAGGCTGAAGAAGAGCCAATGTAATATGGAAACAGTTTATTTTTTTCACTCGGACTGACCTTTTACCTTCCCGACAGAACAGTCTTGAAATTTAGCCTCACTTCTAGAGCTATAATAAACATAGACAAGGTTTGTTTCTATTTCCTTCAGAGGCTGGAGTGAGAAATGTTGAAATACCACATGAAAGACCTTGCTTACAGGGTTTCCAGCTGAGACGGGAGGTACAGTGCCAAGAATTCACGCAAGGGATCCAGACTTCATGGTATTTCCAGACAAACCCTGTACTCCTAAGGGACTGGAGTAAACTTAAGTTCTTCTCAAGGTTGTCCTATCCAAGGGGAATTAATGGAGAGCAGTGGAGGAATTTTCTTAATGATATTTTGTTTTACTCTATGTTATTGTTGGTGAGGACCGAGATGCTTTGGATAGGAAAGGAACGAATATTTTTCACTTAATGTCAAACACTAACCACATTATTGAAAGTTCATTTCTTCTCCTTTTTAATGTTGTATTTCTTATGACCTCTCCTCAATAAGAGGCCTGTGGAAAATGGAGCATTACCTGCCTTAATAGGTTTCAGTCTCCTGCCTGGTATGCTCCAGTGGTATTTTGGAGTCTATTAAAAGGGATTCAAAATTGCACAGCAGGAAAGCACCACCATTTTTTTTTTTTTTTTGCAGCTCTGTTTTCTGGATTACTAAAAAGATAGGAAAAATATGTTATTTATTAGTTTCTTTTGTTGTTTTATTGATAAGAAATGTGTTTCCCATTAAAAAATTACTGGGATCATCAATTTAATTCACCATAAAAGATCATGAAAGAGAAATACAGCTGTAATTATTAAAAAGATCAAGAAGGTAAATCACCTTTTAATCTGAAAAGCAAGATACTCTATTCTGACAAGACATTTTGGCATGTTTGAACAAATGAGCTGGATAAGTAAGTCTCAGTGTCTGATTGTCCTTTATTTTATTAATCTGCTAAGATTTTTCATTTTTGCAGGTTCCTTTGTATCTTTTCCTCTCTTTTTGATACAGTGTAGGCTGCGGTCTGCTGGAGGCAGGCAGCAAGGCGGTGAAGGGCCCTACAATGGAGAAAGAACCTCTCTGAGTGCGGCCTTCCCAATGCTGGAATAGAACAAGGATGAGAAGATAAGAATGACAGGGGTAAGACACCCTCCCTCAAAGCTGAAGAAGGAAGTAAGGTATGAATTCAAACCCACAAAGAGGGTGAGGAGAGAAATTTCAACAGAGAACAAGCAACCCAGTAACACCTTCTCAACAAGCGGGAAACACTGAGGGAGAGTTGCTGTCCAAACTTGCCAACCCTCGGCAAATGTTGGGAACCCCGGAGACTGAGGTGGAAGGACAGAGCAGTGGAGGGGAACAGCAGATATAAAAGACCGCACTAGCTACCAGTGAGTGTGAAGGGGACAGCCATACCTTGCACGAAGCCAGTGGGGGGAGGAACCAATTTGGAGAGAGCAGGTTAGAATTGGGAATGCAGAGTGAGTGCTGACTTCATTCAGCAGGGCTCAGCTGGGCTTAGGCCTTCGGAAGGTGCACACATGGCTTCAGTCTTCCAGAAAGAGCAGGCCTGATGGCTTCTGAGAATAAATCAGCATGGATCGGGATGCTGTTGGATGCTTGTGCATTTATGACAGCACAGACAAATCTGGAAGCACCTGTTCTAGATTGCCTTAATCTGCTGTTTATTGGTTGTTCCTTGTTTTTTCATTGTATTCTCTCTCTCTCTCTCTGGAAGGACTTTTTTCTTTTTGTTTTCTTCTATGTTTTTCCTTCATTATTTGAACTTGAATTTATTGAGTATGAATGTGTTATACAGGTTGTTTGTGGTTGTAGTTCTGATAAGTTCCTATATTTATTCCTTACTCCTTTCCCTCCAATTTTCTTTCTTTCTTTCTTTCTTTCTTCTTTCTTTCTTTCTTTCTTTCTTTCTTTCTTTCTTTCTTTCTTTCTTTCTTTCTTTCTTTCTTTCTTTCTTCTTTCTTTTTGTGGAACTGGAGATTGAACTCAGGCCCTTGTGCTTGCCAGGGAAGCGCTTATTCTACTGAGCCATCTCCCCAGTCCCTCCCTCCAATTTTATGCATCCCTTTCCCTCAGTTAGCATGATTCTTCTTGTCCTCCAGCTTCTATTCTCTTTCCCTTATCTGTTTCTTTATTTTTCCCTAGCCCATTATAAATTTAACACCTGAGAGTGCAAATGACATACTAAGAAATTCTACGCTGCACAGAATATTTTTTTCTGTATTTTAGGGAAGCATCTACAGGGTGGTAGATCAGATTCATAATGATTCTCCTGTTTACAGCCTCCCAAGTGTTGTGATTATAGGCCTGCATCACCACGCCCAGTCTCAACGTGCCCCAGAGGCAGGGGCTGCATGGCAGGGCACTGAATCCCCAGCCACTGTTCCTGCTTGCAGGTACGTTAATCCACTGAGTTATTTGGCCAGCCTGCATACAATTTTCTGATTTGTTTTATATTTTTGTTAAATAAACACAAAGATAGTTCATTTATTTATTTATTTATTTATTTATTTATTTATTTATAGAACTGGGGACCTTGCACTTGCCAGGGAGGAGCTTATTCCACCATCATCCCAGCACCAAGTTCATACATTAAAAGACAACAAATTAACTGTTACTTTAGTTTGCCCATTTTTTATTCTGTGTTTCACTTTGTGATTATGGGTATCACTATAGACTAAGTGACATAATTCTTCTAAGCAGATGTTGCAAATGTAACTTCAGGAATTAAACTAAATAAAAAAAGAAGTAACGACTCTGAGGAGACACTTAGAAATGAGATGCAACCCCAAATGTCATGAAAGGCAAACCTAGCAGATAATCAGGTAGGACGATCTGAAATTGCCTACCTGGTCTTTCTGTAGTGGAAACAACAAAGCAACTGAACAAGACTCTAGAAAAAGTCAAATTAGAAATAGTTTCTCATGGAACTACAGAAATAGTGTCCACAATATAAACTATGCTTAGTGATTCTAGAGCAGATACAGACATGAAAATAGAAGAGCTTAAGAAAATGATGGAAACTGTGAATGTTTACCTTAGGAAGGAATATGAAATCCATAAACCAAATTCAAGCAGCTATCAGAATGTCAAAAATTCTACTGAAATATTCATAGCGGATTAAGGCAAGTGAGGAGAGGATTTCAAGTACAAAAAACCAGGTTTACAGCTAGTGATCACTGAAAAAAAGAGTTCTTATTTATTTTTGTATTTTAGGGAAGAGTCTACAGGGTAGTCAGTGTCTTACTACTAGATCAGACTTATAACAATCTGCGTGTTTACACCTCCCAATAGCTGGGATTACAGGTGTGTGTTACCACACCCAGTCTCAATTGCCATAGCAGTGCACCCCAATGGAGGAGGTCCCCAATGGAGGGACCTGCACAGCAGGCCCAGGGATCAAATTCCCAGACCTTGTGCCTGCTTGCAGGCACTTTAATCCACTGAGCTATTTGGTCAGTCAAAGATTTCTTAAAAGTATCAAGAGATCATGAAAAATCAATGCAACAGCTGAATGAAGCAAAAAATAATTTAAGATAAATTTGGGTCAATGAAAAAATAGGAAAGATATACAAAATCTGTTCAAAAATGTTATAGCAAAAAACTTTTCTAGTAGAGAAAATCAGTTTGCCATACAGGAAGCGAGACATATAGAACTCCAATTGGCCATGACCAAGTAATTCCATAGCCAGTAATAACATAGTCAAGAATCAATATTAAGAGCTGTTAGGGAAAAGAATCAAATTTTTTCTAAAGGAAAGCCCATCTGAATTGTGGCTGATTTCTCAGTGTAAACCTCAAGTAAAGGAGAGGTTGAAGTTAGGTATATCAATTTCTAAACAAAAAGAACCTTCAGTTCATATTTATGTACCCTTAAAAATTATCTTTCAAAACCAGTGGATAAATAACACACTTCAATGACAAAGAATGTGGATCTTTCTGCTTGTGGAGAAAAAGTTTGTAACCACCAAACCAGCACTACAAAATTTTTTGAAGGACATTCTAGAAAGGACTATAATCCCATACAACCAATAATATGAATTCACTAGGCAAGGCAAACAAATAAATCAAGGTAGAGAGAGAAAAAAAGAGAAATAAACAATAACAGAAAAATGGCATGGCAAGGATATCAAGACCTATCAGGGGTAACCGTGAAGGCCAATGCTCTCAGTTCACCAATCAAAAGAGAGAGACTGGCAGAATAGACCAACAATCAAGAACCAAAAAATACTGCATACACTAACACATTTAATTCAAAAGTAAATTCATAGACTTAAAGTCAAAGAATGGAAAACAATTCTCCTTGTGACAGGAACTCAGATAAGATCAGATGTAGACATTCTATTTGCAAAGTAAATTCGAAGCTAAGATTGATTAAGAGAGATAAAGAAAACCAGTATTTCCTTGTAAAAGGAGTAATCCAAAATGAAGAGCTAACAATCATAAAAACATATATGCAACAAATACCAGTGTACCTATCTCTAAAAAACAAATACCAATGGGCAATGAAAATCTAATGAACACTAATACAGTTTTACTGAGGGATTTTAACAGCCCACTGTCACAAAAAGATAGGTCAACTAGCCAAAAATTCAACAATGAAATAATAGAACTGAACCACACTTTTGAACAAATGGTGAAGTAGATGTCTAAAGAGTATTCCATCCCACAATATCAGAATGCACATTTCTTCCAGCTGCACACAGTAAATTCTCCAAATCAGATTACTAGCCTAGAGAGCATGCTTAAGTAAAAGCAAAGGAATCAACATTATTCTATGCATATTATCAGACCTTAGAGAAATTAAATTGTAAATCAAAGGTAAAAGAAACCACAAGCCTTCATAACCTCATAGATATTAATTAGCATCCTCCTGAACAATCAATGGGTCATAGATTAAATAAAAGAACAAATAAGACTGGAATGTGGGACAGCCAACTGGAACCTCCTCCAGGAGACAGGTCAAGAGAGAGTTCCTGTGGCTGAAATCTCTGCAGAGAGGCTAGGGGTGAGAATCAGTCAGTTAAAACAGGAGCAGAACATCTAGGCACTGCAGGGCAACAGGTTCATTTCCAGCTGCTGCAGCAGGAAGAATCTAAGAACAGCAGTCTGACGCAAGCCTGGCTGGATGAGTCTGAACTTGGTAGATGCAGATACAGTAAGATGAGGCACACTGCCAGACCAGGACCTATGAGAGTATTCGTTCTTGAAAGAGAGAGAGAGTGTTAATGGGAAACTGAGTAAACAAGTCCGCCTGGAGGACTCCAGGTACATTAAGGGGAAGTAACCAGATGAAATATAGGGGAATTAATTAATTAAATGATTAATTACTTTTTTGAAATAGTGGATTTCTTTAGATCAAATAACAATCACAATCATTTTGATTTTTACCAGCACCCAAAAATGGAATACATCTTCAGTATAACTTGGCCTTTTTGAATCTTTAAATTGTGGTAAACTAGATAACATAAAATTTTCCATTTTGGTCTTATCAAGCATATAATTCAAGAGCATAACTTACACTCACAGTGTTGTTCAACATCACCACTATTAACCAAAACCCTCTAATTCCCTCCATCTTCACCTTTGTCCCTGACAACTTCTACTCTAAGTCTCTATGAGTTTTTCTATTTTAGAAATTTCACATAAATGCAGTTACACATTTGTCCTTTTGTGTGTGGCTTATTTCACTTGGTCTGACATTGTCAAGTTTTGTTTATGTTGTAACTCAGGTACATATAAACTATGGGGGACTAATTTAAATAAAAATTTACAATATACTATCTGTGTAGCTATGCAGTCATAATGTTTGCTCTTATGGTTCAAAATACAAACTCAGTAGTTACAAAAGATTGTCAATTGCTGCATCTCACTACCAATTATTAGTGTTGCTAATTGAGTACTATAAATAGAAAACTATATCTGCCTACACTATATGATCTATCTTGGGTAAAAATATTGGAAGGTGTTTGTTAATAACTACACCAAATCTCTAAACCAAAGTCAGAAGTCAGTGCCAAATCCTTGGAATACATTCAAAACAAGACTCTTTGACACAGAAGAAATACTTAAAGAATAGACTCTTTATAGAGAGGCTAGTCAAAGTGACATAGCTAATTACTATCTAACATTCACACACACACACACACACACACACACTCAAAAAAATCACAGTAATCAAAATAAACAGCTTTCTCTAAAATATAAAATGACAAAGAGAAGTAGCAAAATGCATTCTAAGGCCCTGACACCAGCCAGAAAAAGTGCAGGAGACATCAGCACTGAGAAGTTGGAAATCACACAACTGAAGTCTCTGAAATAGCATCTGAAGTAAAGAAACAACTGCACAAGGTGTAGAGGAAATCAGATCAGAAATAATCTCCAAAGAAAAAAAGACATGATATTTATAATGAAAGAATTACTAACTGTTTCTAAAGGAGATACTGGTAAAAATAGAGAAGAATAGAAAAATCATGGAATCCTTGAATGAGCAGTATAAGAAAGAAATAAAATTCATCAGTCAGATTCAAAGAGATACACAGGAAATGAAAAACCAAATTAAAAGCTGGCAAAACTGTTTGAATGAAAATGAAGATAGACTTTCAGACCTTCAAGACACTGTTACCACCAATGAAAAGGTAAGAAAAGATCTCTTACAAAGAGCTACGGCGCAGGAAAAATAATTTGACATCTGCACGACCATGCAAAGATGAACAACATAAGACTAATAGGCATCAGTAAGAAAATAGGTGTCAATACAAACAGTATAAAAAGAATATAGGCAGAAGTAATAGCAGAAAACTTCCCAAATTTGGGGAAAATTCTGACATTCAGGTAACCAAACATATAGAACTCCAAATAATATCAAACCAATTAAGCCACATAAAGACATGATAATCAAGATCCCAGAAATTCAGCACAAGAACAGTATACTAAATGCCATAGAGAAAAGAAACAGATTACATTTAAAGGAAAACCCATCAGAATAATGCCAGATTTCTTTTCACAAACCATCAAGTTAAGAAGAGTATGGAGCAAAGTACTTCAAATCTTGAAAGAAAACAGATTCCAATACAGACTGATATACCTTGCAAAGCTCTCTTTCAAGGGTATTGGCCAGGCAACATACTAGCATAACAAAGAACAACTAAAGAAATTCATGATAACAAAGCCAACACTATGCAAACCACTAAAAGATATTCTAGAGAGGTCCCAAAATGACCACAACTCTATGAATGAGAAGGTAAGAACCCACAGAAAAAGGCAATTATACACAGGACAAATATAGATTACCAGCATCAGGAAAATAGCAAGTTAATCAAAAGTCAATACATCTCAGTTACAATGATCAGTGTTAATGGACTCAAATCATCAATCAAAGAAATAGACTGGCAGAGTGGATTAGGAAGTGAAATCCAACAATATGCTGCATAGAAGAAACATATTTAACTCATAATGAAATTTGTAGCTTGAAAGTCAAAGGATGGAAAACCATACTACATGCCCCAGGACCTCAGAGAAAAGCAGCGGTAGCAATCCTGTTCACAGACAGTCCAAACTTCAAAACAACAATGATCAAACAAAATAAATAAGGAAATTACATACTGGCTAAGAGAAAAATACATGAAGAAGTGATAACAGTCATAGGTGTGTATGTACCAAATATAAATGGATATGGTCGACAATTTCTTTGAATAACTCCCTATGGTTGCAGAATGCGGGACTGTGTTGGATTGTGGTGTCGAGTTCAAGCACTTAAGGTAGTTGAAGGTCAACAGAGTGCCCACTTTTGACAGGTGTAGACAAAGGAAGGGTTGTAGAAAGAAAAAATCATCCTGTGTGTGTATAGACAGTACAGTTGGGTTAGATAACGCTGTGCTTCTACATAATTCTATGAGAGGCAAGATCTGCACTATTGGTGGTGGGACAGGATATTATGTCGGCTTTTAGTGCTA
>PVKA01025199.1:0-33258 GCA_004027165.1 Ctenomys sociabilis
AGGGTTGGCCAGGCATGGTCTCAGGGAGACCAAAGCCAACTCCTCTTCTTGCATTGGGTTTAGCGAAAGGCTCTAGGGTCGACCTCGCCCCCAGAGGCATGATCCTGGTGCATGGACACCAGTTACTTGGCTTTCAAAACAGGAGTATGTCTCTTATCAGTTTCAGAAGCAAATTTCCTGAGGAAAGTTATCATTGATAGATAAAAGAAGCAGACTTAGTGTGTCATTAAGACTGTTGGGCCACTATGATTGCTTTACAGCAAGCTCTGGTACTTCTTACTATGGCTATAAAACTGTCAGTCTTTCACAAGGGTGGAAATGTTCCCTTTACAATCTCAGGGGCCAGAAACCAAAGGGCTCTTCATGAATGGGCTGACATGGTGTCTCAGTTACTTGTCTCTCATTGCTGGGACAGATACCTGACCCTCAAAATGAAGGAAGGAAAGGTTTATTTAGCTCACAGTTACTGGAGGTTTCAGTCCAATCTCGCTGGCTCTAACACAAAGTGGTACATAGCAATGTGGTACATAGTGGGCAGCAGTTCATGGAGGTGGAAGGCAGCAAAGCAGCAAGAGCAAAAGGGAGAAGTAACTGGAGCAATGGCAACAGACAGGAAGTCTGTTTCCCTTAAGTTGCATTAGGGCTACAAGACCCAGGTGGTGTGTAGTGCTCACACCCATAATTCCAGCAGTACTAAGATCCATAATCCCAAAATTGTATCATCAATAATCCCAATGGATCATGAGTTAATCTCAAACTCTAGAAGTCCCTACCCCAGGACTGCATGAGGCTTTGGGGGAAATAACTAGACACAAATTGTAACATGTGCTTAATATTTAATAAAGAGCTGTTTTGCTAATGTCAATTCTTTTCTATGTTTGACCGCCAAACATTTATTAAAGTCAGTGGTGTTTCAAGGATATTTTCTTCTTTTCCTCAAAATTGGGGAAAAGTTTGTCTTCTATGCCTTTGTTAACTTGTGGGTCAAGGTTAGCAAGCAGAAGCCTAGAAGTGAAGAGGACTGGCCACAGTATTTACATAAAGCCTGGTGTTAGGCCATGTCCTGGGCTCTTTTGAGGTATGTAAGAGAAACTGATTCTTGTTTTTATTCTTTATTTGGGGGGGGTGGGTTCTATAATAAACTATATAACATGTAATGCATTATATAATGTGTCAGAAGACGACAAGTGAAGTCAGGGAGGCGTGTGGCGGCCAGACAATCTCTGTGAGCAAAGAAAACTGCTAATCTAACATGGAATTTGGGGGAGTGGTTTGTTTCAGGACTTCTTTATGCTAGGATTAGACCACCCATTACCAAATTGGTGGAACATGGAATTTCTCTATTAGGCCGAGCCTATATCTAAAGTCAAGTGGGTCATGATCATTAATCCAACCCAAAGTTTGACTTGTTCTAAAGACTGAACTTGCTACCAAGGATTGCATACTAAAATTAACAGACATAATAAACATGTAAAGGCACCCTAGTTGGGCTGTGGGGGCTGTCGTTAACAGCATACCACAGAATAGGTAGCACAAACAGCATGCATTTATTTCTCACAGTTCTGAAGGCCAGTGAGCCCAGCACCAGGGAGTCAGTGTGAGGCTTGGTTTCCATGAGGCCTCTCTCAGTCTGGTAGCTGAGCACTTTCTTGTGTCCTCCATAGTCTTTGCTCAGTCTGCAATGACTCCTTATCCATATTTGTTTTTATAAATGTTAACCCAAAAGTCTTGAGTCAGAGATCTCTAAAAGAAAAGGGTTTCTTGTATCATTCCAGATGCCAGACAGAAAGTAAAGCCCAGCCCTGTGACACATTCCTGTTGCGCTCAGCAACAAGGTAAGGGGGCAGCTGGAAATCTATGCTTTGGGCCAGTGCTAAGAGCACCTCTTAAAAAGGGGGTTGAAGGCATAAGTTGTTTACAATGAACCTGCACAGGTTTCTGATTTGAGGGTCGGGACTGCACACAGCAGAAATCTTTGGGGTGCAGGGTCCAGGAGAAGTCAGTGTTGCTCCTGGCCTGAGGGGTGGGTATAAGCAGGATGTGGTCATGACTGTGGAGTCATAATGGGATTGGGTTCAGGTCTTCATGTACCTCTAAGAGTAGCAAAAGCTTTGCTATTCTGTACTTGTTAACAGATGAACAATTTCCTTCTCACTCTTCTCTTCCCTCCTCTGGATCTTTGTAATTAGATTTAGGATATTCAGAGTTTTTTTTTCTGTTATAAAGGCACCAGACATATGGCATTAGGGTTCTACCCTGAGGAACTACTCTAATTCCAGTACCTTTTAGAGGTCTACCTCAAAATACAGTCAAATAGATGAGCATCTAGCCATAGGTCTCATTAGACTCTAAGACACTATTTAAAAACCCATATTCGTTCCAAATATGGTCATATTCCCAGGTTCTTTGGGTTAGGAATTCAACACAGGAATTTGCACAGAAGACAATTCAGCCTGAGACACAGACAACATATTTTATGTTAATAACAATTGAAGAGGGGACTGAGGAGATAGTTCAGCAATCTAAGCCCTTGGCCAGACAAGTTAAAGGGCCTGGGTGGGTTTGATCCCCAGTACTGCATGTGTCGCTGGACACACTCTTGGGCACCCTGAGCTGGCCACAGAGACTGGGCATGCTAGCACAGTGCTGGGGAGGTTGAAACAGTAGGATCACTATGAGTTTGAGTTGTGTAGTGAGACCCTCTACCAAATACATAACATTAAAAAAACAAAACAAAACAACTAAAAAAACCTGAAAACTATTTAATGTCTTTGAACTATTTGTGCAGCATTCTTGTGCCATCTATGAACAGTATAATCATCTTTGTGGCCTAAATACCCCCAAATTCTAATTAACCAAATCCAAATTAATGACATTTTGCTATAGAAGTAATCATGAAGTTAGCATGAATAATTTTTATGGTGATCATGAGGATTTCATGAACTGTCTTCCCTACTTTGTTGGCAGGGTTATTTTATTTTAAAGTTTTTCAAGGGAATTTATTTGCTCCATAAAGTTGTCATAAATTCCTTAATGGCAGCATTATTTAAAAGTAGGGTCAGCTTCCTGTAAACTATAGGATCATCTGTGTTCCCCAGGAAAAGCCCTGCCTTAGTGTATGAGTTGCAGTTATTGGTTTTAGGCTTGTCCTTCCATATGACAGTGACTTTCAAGACTTACCATGCATCTGAGTCATCTAGAGAATTTACTACTTCTGCTGGAGAATTTTATAAGACTCCAGTTTCCGGGCCCCAACATCAGGCCTTCTGGTTCCCAATGGCTTGGTCAAGGTCCACGAATTTGCATTTCTAATAAGTCAAACAAGAGTTCTCCAGAGAATATACTGTTTTAGGAAACCTACCCAAGCAGTTTTGGTGATGAGCAAATCCCAGATGTGCAGTGTGAAGTTCAAGCACGGCCTGGCAGCACTACCTGGCCTTTTGTTCCCCATGAGCTGTCTGCCTGAGACCTCCCCAGCTGAGGAGAGCACTCCACTTTTCTCAGAGCTTGCCAGCTTGAACATCAATCTCCTCCCCTTAGCACCCTCATGCTGAAGTACCACAGTCGTGTCTGAGTCCATACCTGGGCAGCACCACCCAACAAGCAAGTTGGCCATTAAATAGCTATCACCTTGAGTCATGCTGGCACTGAGAGACTGAGCGCTTGGTACAAGAGGCTGGCAGGTTGAGGCAGATGGTGTGGCAACCACTGCCCTGATCTTGCTGCAGCCCAAAGGTGTACTCAGAAGCCCTTCTCCAAAATGTAGTCTTTTCTGGGTGGGCCAGATAGCTCACCGGACTGAAGCGCTTGCTTAGGCAGAGCACGGGCAGGGTTCGATCCTGGGTGCTGTGCAAGCCCTGCCCCCTGGGGCCCACTGAGACAGTGATTGAGACTGGGTGTAGTGGTACATGCCTGTAATCCCAGCACTTGGGAGGGTGAAAACAGGAGGATCACTGTAAGTCTGATCTAATAGTGAGAACTGTAGCTCAGGTACTAGATGCAAAATAAAATAAAAACCAAAAGACAAGATGTAGCCTTTTCTGTGCACCCCAAAGAGCAGAAGTAGAGGATATCCTGGAGAAGTCACTGTCTGCATTATGGGACATTGTCTGTTGTATTGCTAAATTTCTATCTGAATTTTTTTTTCTTTTTGAGAAACTCAGGATTGAACTCAGGCCCTTGAGCTTGCCAGGGAAGTGCTTATTCCATTGAGCCATCTCCACAGCCCTTGAATGTTTTCATCTTATAAAGCATTTATATAGAGAACAGAAATGATCAGTGTGGTTTCTTAAAGAATAAAATCTTGCCACTTTGACTCCCTGCTTTCAAAAACAGGGAGCTCAAGGTAAGTTCATTTTCTGAGAAATGACTGATTGATTTTACTTCAGTATTTGATTGGTTTTTAGTGGAAAGCAATTGGGGATGAAGGGTTTTTGACCATAATTAGTTTTTCTGGATTTGCATAATAATTTGTTTTCATGCACAATGCTGTCTCCTTAAAACTTGAGTCTTTTTTTTTTTTTTTTTTGTTTTATACAGGGTCTACAGGGTCTCACTACATAGATTGGACTTATAGTGATTCTGCTGTTTTCAGTCTCCCAAGAGATGGGATTACAGGTGTGCACCACCACACCCAGTCTCAATCATGGTCTCAGTGTGTCCTGAGGGCAGGGTCAACACGGCATACTTGTGATTGAACCCCAGCCGCTGCGCTCTGCCTAAGCAGGTGCTTAGTCTGCTGAGCTATCTGGCTGGCCCTAAAACTCGAGTCTTTATAAGAAATAATATTCTAAATGAATTCATTTGCACACTATTTTCTTTTATTTCAGCATTGACGTCTTTTCAGAAAGAAGTATTGTAGCACTTATATCTGAACAAAATGAAGATAGCTGTGAAGATAGAAATTCATCACTGGATGAATTGGACAAAGTAATGAGGGCGGGCATCAGAGACAGCGACCGTGCAATAAGTCGTGTCATCAACTCGTCTTCAGATAGGTCCAGCTCGTCTTCATCATCGCGTGGCTCAAAACCAAGAAAATGTTTTCAATGTCACGGGCAGCATCCAGAAAGTGAAGATGGAACCACACACTTTCCCACCAAGGAATTATTATTATTAATGAAATCCAGCAAAAAGAAAAACTCAAGATTTTCTTCTGGTTGTAGTTTTTCTAAAACTTCTGAATTCACTGTGGCAAACAGAGAGTGTGATGAGACCCCAGGCCCTTCTTGCCATCTGCTGCTTACCAAAGACCAAGTTAGACTTCTGGAAGAACACATGAGAAATCACGTTACTCTAAAACTTAAACCTGCATTGAAACCTGAAGCTCCTCGTCTGTGCTCTCGACATCAGAAAGGCGTGGTGCAGATGCCTGTTTTTGTTGGAAGGCTTTTTGCTGAAGCACAGGACTATTTTGCAGGGCAAAATACTATTCAGAATGAAGTGTTTTATGAAGCACAAGCTGCCAGGCAAGCCCCACAGTCTGTGCAGAACCGAAGGCCAGGCAGCAGGCAGCCTGGTCCCAAGGGCAGCTCTTTGGCTCAGCCTCAGGAGTTGAGCAGCAAAGCCTTTTCCACTGGCATTGAAGATGCGGTCCAGGCCCTGGATGTGGACAGGGGCCAAGAATTCATCACAGCGCCATATACTGTTGATAAGAAAAATGTAATGGGGGGCCTAGAATCTGAGAACTTACTTGGAGCCCAATATTCTATCTGGTTTGAAGATTCAGGTAAGATTAAAAATTCAGCTAAGGAACCAAGCAGTGTGTGTCAGAATGCACCATTTGTACTCACTGTGAGTCCAAGTGTTGTTGTCGCCAAGGATGTGCTGCACCCAAACCAGTGTTCTGCATGTAGCTCGGTGCCTCTGTCACCTACCATTAAGCATCTAGAAGACAGAAGAAAAATACCAGATGGTGAAAACAAACTCACTTTTAAAGTTCCACCATGTTCTCAGGTGGCCCATCATGTTTCAAAAACTCGGAATGCATTAGGATACAAGGACACCACTGAAAAGCAGGAACTCCGACGAAGGAAAGAGAAAGCACATGCAGCTTTGCATCTTATTTCTATATCCAAACTTATGCCTTCTCACATGAAAAAGCATCCCCCCAAAAAACTGGCAAAAGTCACACCATCCTTAATAAAATGTGGATATTTTCCGCACAAGCAAAATAAATCACCACATACAGAGAAAATCAATTTTTTAGGTTCTTGTAATTCTTCAGGTTTCTTGTGTGCACAAGAAATTTCACGCATTATTAAAAGTGTAAAAGAGTATGGTAAAGAAAATACAAGAATAAATGGCATTGCACCAAGCCCGTTAAGTCAGCAAGACCTGCCTTTCCTGGTCAATGCTCCTGAACTAAAAGCACCTTACTTGTTATTAGAAACAAGCTGCAAGAGCAAAGTGTCTCCTAAGGACCCCAGGAGGCTGGCATCTGTTCTGCATGCTCCAAAGCATGAGATGCCTCCAGAAGTCACGTCAGAGCCAAGGCAGAGGCTTGTGCCACCCTGTACCCCTGTGAGGCCAAGCAAAGGAATGGAAATGCAGAAGGACTTAGGAAGTCCAGCAGACCCCTCCCCACAGTTCTCAGATGAGGAGGATTCACCACGTCATGTCCTGCACAGGCAAAGGTGTGTTCCAATTACAAAGGCAGAGAAGGCCCCAATTTCAACCATATTCAATAGTCCACAGTGCAGTCATCGTAGAAATCTGCCACTGAAGACAAAGGCAAGGAAGGCTCCAACTGTAAGCATACTTAACCATCCACAGTGCAGTTGTCATAAAGATCTACTGCCAAAGACAAAGGCAAGCAAGGTGCTGATTTCAAAGATATTTAATATTCCACAGGGCAGTCGTCGCAAACATCTACCACCAAAGATCTTGAAATCACAGACTATTGACTTTCTAATATGCTGTGGGATCCTATCTAGTAGGTTTTATAACATTGTAGTGGATGACACCCTGAGAGAGGATAGGAAAGGATCAGCACAACAATTAGCAGAAACAATTCTGGATTCTTTAATTTTCTCTGAACTTGTTGCACTTGCGTGTGAAATAGAGACAGATATGTTAGAATGTATGGACAACACACACAAAATGAGCCCCAAGCATGTAACTTTGAAGGCAAAGAAGGCAAAGACACTTAATATTGCAGGGTGTGACATAACAAGCCATCGAAGGCCATTAAGATGCTACTCCAAAATGAAGATGAAACAAGGCAGGCCTATGGGAGTTACATTCCTAAATGCCATTTCATCACCCTTGATGGCATCATTTAATATGAAAGGGGACAGAATAATAGTGACAGATAGGCTGCAGAAAACAAGATTTGATCATGAACTACAAAGGCAAGAGCAGTCAACACAAGAAGGGAGAGCCTGCTGGGCACATGCCATTGAGGAGGGTGTCATTGTCACCGCAGATGGTACTAAGGAGGAGAAGTGTCCAGGAGGAGGAGAATGCCCCCTGATTTCAGTCAACAGACCCAAACTGCAGCGGGACATAACAGAGAAAGTGATATGCAGGAAACTGAGAAAGAGGGAACCAGGTCTGGTTATGTCAAAAACTTATGAACCCATGCCTTCTTTACCTCGCTTCAAATCGGATAAAGACACAGTCAATGGTGTTCTCTCAAACATTATAAAAGGAACAAAACAACACATATCACATGAAGAAAAAAATAGAGCCAAAACTTGGGAAAGGAAAGGAATAATGGACCATAGCATTACTTGGAAGATGAAAAAATCCTCACTGTCACACACATGCAGTGGAAATGAATTGCTTTTGCTGTTAGACAGAATAAAACAAGAAAACAAAGCTCAAGAAGGTAAAGGCAAATCAGAGGTAAAACGGACAAACTCTGACAGTTTGTCATTTCTGTCACAGATGAATTTACATTCAAGAATAAAAGTAGGAAGAGACAAGCCAGTACCACAAGGCTGCCTTCTGCTACCAAAACCCCAGGCATCATCAATTGTGAAAAGAGTATCTTTTGCAAAGTCAGCTGAGAGTTTGTGCACTCCGTTGGAACTGGTATGTTTGCCGCAGAAGAAGGAGAAAGCTCTAGAAAATATGGTACATGCAAAAGACATAATCGACCTCACGTGTATCTTCATGAAAGGGAAGAATTCACCCTTTAAAGAAATACTGCATGGAAAAAATCCAGAGCGGGACAATAAAAACCAAGAGAACATGGAGAAGCAAGACAAAAGTAACCTTGCTATAGTTCAGAACAAGTCCCAGGATTCAGATTCTGTCCTCCGTTTGCCTCACCTGGAATGGAGCGCCAGCATGAGGAAGGCATACATACAAGGTGTAACACGGTTCTGTCTTCCATCACTGACATTGCAGGAATTGTCAGAGACAACATGTCAGGAGCCAGTTGATATTTTATGTAGTATAAAAAGTGCAAAATGTATGCCACAGGATGGCGGTGTGCAGACAAGTACAGAGGCAACGAGGCCTTCCCGAATGATATCTCTGAAGATGAATCAATCTTCAGTGTCACAGGAATTACAGATGAATGCTAAGGAAAAAAAGAAAAAGGCACAGGAAGAAAAACATATTGAGATTCAGGGCAAATCTTCCAGGGCTCTTTCACCTTGCTCTGAAGTAGATGCAAGAGAGAAAGGCCATGAAGCTGTGCATATAAAGTCAAGATCCTCTTTTGTGCAGCCACAGCTTCAAGAGTCATTAGAGCTAGGACAGACAGCAACTGAGTTTATTTCTGATGCTGTCTCACACAGCATAAAAAATAGCATAGATCATATTATGCTAAAAAAAAAGGAAGGGGAAAAGATGGAAAATATCATAATTCTGAAGAAAAATAAAGCTAGTTTACAGAATGTTCGGTTAGACATCAAACAAGAGGAAAAAGTACACAAATTTAAACATGAACCTGTGGTGGCCAATATCAGCACGCGTGTACCTTCTCCTCATTTGAAATTGGATGCAAAGACAGATGAAACTCAATGCATAATGGAAGCAACGAGATGCACTCTTCTACAGCTACTACAGCAGAAATCGTCAGATGCAATGAAAAAAGTGAGTAGAGGCTCCAGCACAGGTGATGTGACAACTGCCGTGCAACAAGTAAAATACTATATTCCACAGAAAGAAGTGAATAAAGTAAAATCATCAAAAGCTGCAGGAGAGACAATATGTCCAAAGGACAAATATTTGGAAGGGAATAAGACACTTTTGCAGGGCCTGCTGGTGGCTCCTAAAGAAGACAGAGACATGGGTCTACCAAGTAAGGAGAAAGAGGACACCGCTGGAGAAAGCACAGAGCAAAGGAAATGGGATCACCATAGCAAAACTCAAGGTAAAGTTGGTACACAGGGTAAGGAGGGAAAAGTGGGCAGAGAAATGAAAGAACAAGGGAGAGTGGACCCTGAAGGCCAGGAACAAGAGAAAATCAATGGAAGAAGTAAAGAACAAGAGAAAATGTGTTTAAAAAGTACAGTGCAGAAGAAAATGGATGCAGGTGATAAAGGGCTAGGGAAGGAAGATCAGGGGAGGAAAGAGCGACGGAAAATGGATCATGAAGACCAGGAGCCAGGGAAGGCAGGTGGAACAGACAAAGAAAAAGTGGGCCCCAAGAGGAAAGAACAAGAGAAAGTGAGTGGAAGAACTGAAGAGCAAGGAAGAGTGGGGGGAGAGAGGAAAGAGCAGGAGGAGAGAAGTGAAGACAAAGAACAAGGGACACGGGAGGGAGAAAGTGAAGGTGGAGGGAGAGAGAATCAGGACTCTGGACTGCAAGGGGATGTGGAAGATGCACGTACTTTCAAGAGAGGCATAATGCAGCCCCAGTGCATGCCTGGGATGGCAAAGAGATTTCCCCGTTTATACCATCATAAAACAAAAAAACTGCGAGTGAATCAGAGGCAGGGATGTGGTTTTGTGCGACTGAAAAAAAACTATGTACTTTTTACTTCAGCTATCTCTGTACTAGAGACAATAGAAGAAGAAAGTGAAGGTGAAGGAAGAGGAGAGAAAGGAGCAGGAGGGGATGGTGGAGAGGGAGGAGAAGAAAGTGGAGGAGAGGGAAGAGAAGGAGGAGGAAAAGGAGAAGAGGAAAGAGAAAAAGGAGAAGAGGAAGGAGGAGAGGAAGAAGAACAAGAAGATGGAGAAAAGGAAGAAGAAAAGGAAGAAGAAAAAGGAGAAGAGGAAGAAGCAGAAGGGGAAGAAGAAAGGGAAGAGAAAGAGGAAGGAGAAAGAGGAGAGAAGGAAGATGGAGGAGAAAAGGAAGAAGTGGAAGGAGAAGAGGTAGGAGAAAGAGAAAGAAAAGAGGTAAGAGAAAGAGAAGAAGAGATCAGAAGAGAGGAAGAGGAGGAGGAAGAAACAGAGGAGGAGGAGGACGAAGAGGAGGAGGACGAAGAGGAGGAGGATGAAGAGGAGGAAGAGGAGGAGGAAGAAGAGGAGGAAGAGGAAGAAGAAGAGGAAGGAGTAAAAGAAAGAGAAGAGGATGGAGAGGTGGAAGAAGACAGAGAAGAGAAAGATGGAGGAGAGGAAGATGAAGAGGAGGAAAATGTAAAAGAAAGAGAGGATGGAGAGGAAGAAGAAAGAGAAGAAAAAGATAGGGAAGGAGAGGAAGAGGATGAAGAAAAAGAGGAAGAAGTAAAAGAAAAAGAAGAGGTGGAAGAAAAAGGAAGAGGAAGAGGGAAAGAAGAAGGACAAGAAGAGGCAGACAGGAGAGGAAGAGGAAGAGAAGGAGAAAAAGGAGGAGGAGAGCCAGGAAGAGTGAGAAGCTCTGTGCCACATTCTGTCCCTCAGGAGCCACTGCCACCCACATATTCAGGGGCCACGGCTAGCCCTCTGTGCCCCAGGAAACAGAAAGAAGGCAGAGTACAAACCTCAGGCACAGGCGGCCTGGTGCAGCCCGACAGCACTCTCAGCACGGCAGAGCCACGGGGAATGCCTGACGCGCCCCCCACTGCCCAGGAGCCCAGTGCCCTGAGCAAGGGAAGAGAACCGCGGTGCAGCAGTAAAGCAAAAGTAGGAGAGAAGCGGCGAAGATCAAGAAGCTGGGATGGTGTTCTGACGGAAGCTTCCCTGTCCACGCTTGCTGCCTGTTATCGCAGAGCCTCTCCTCCAGAGGCACAGCTTCCTGCGCCCTCAGACGCAGGGCGTCACACACGCGAAGGAGCTAATGAAGGCGATGACTCGTGCAGTGGGAGAGTAAATGAAAACCAGCGTGGGTCACTGGAAGAGGCCAAGGCCAGGGCAGAGAGAGAAGGCCTGGAGAGCAGAATTCTGCCCCAGAGCACAGGCCTGGGAGCAGAGGTGTCTCACGTGGTGCATTACAGGGCAAAGACTCTACCTGTACAAGCAAAAGTGCGTGGGAAAAGCCAGCAGGGAGGCAAGAGTGAACCGGAAGTAGTTCTGAGGAAAACTGCCCTCCTAACTTCTGTCCCATCTTTCCTGAACTGGGACAGTGGAGCGAGTGAAAAGGAAGTGACAGGAGGAAGAAAAGAGCTCTGTTTTAAATCTCTAAACATTCATAGTGCATCAGATTCAGATAAAAAAGCAAGTACCAAGTTCAGCAGAAAAGAACCAACACAATCTATAACACAAGGAGAGAGAGATGGACTCCTGCTATATAGGAATAACAAAATGCTCCCCAAGCATGTAGATCTGAAGGTAAGGAAATCACCGCTGTCATGTACACTCAGAGCCCAGGAACTGCCATGGAAAACCAAAGACCTTAGAAGGAAGATGCAAGAAGACGAAAATGAACTAATGACAGATTTGGTAAGCAGAATTTCAAAATTGTGCCTTTCACAACCACAGTCCAAGAAATCGTCAGGTGCGAGCAAAACAGCACCAAAAATAATTGATGTAGAAGTTTCAAATATAAATGAATTTAGAAAGCACATGCCACAGAAAGAGAGAAGTATAGAAAAAGTTGTGAAGCCAAGGACTGGTGACCTCAAGGATACATGCTTGATGATAGAGAAATCAGCTACTTCACATGAGCACAAGTTAAGTGACCATGAGTGCAAAACTAAAGGGCAAGAGAAAAAAGTTCCAGAAGATAAAAGTGAGCCAGCTGTGATGCCGACAAATACTTCCACTGTGAAATCCACATTATTCCTTAATGTTAATACCAAAATCAAGGGAAGAAGTGAACCAGTGCTTACAAAGTTGTTGTCTTCAAAACCATACTTCCAGGGATCATCAGATCCTGAAGAAGGCATAGATAAAAAATCACTTACTAGTGATATTTTAATCAATATACAAAATGGAAAACCACACATACCGCTGAGCCAGCGAGAGTATGAAGCACAAAGAGGAAAGAGTATGCTATTGCCCAAACATCAAGAGATGGAAGTGCAGGACCATCAGGATAAACCGGGTATGCTTCTGAGCAAATCGACTTCATTGTCACCGTGTGCTCACCTCAAACTGGAGAAAGGTACAGAATTAGGTGGTAAAATGCCAAGGTTTTCAAGCTCTACCTCGCAGGCAAAGTCAAATGCAGAGTCAGTTGGTGGTGACAGCATAAAAAACATTAAAACCACAAGTGATCTACCTCAGAAAGAAGAGACAGGCAGAGAAAAGATAGACAGGAGAGGAACAGATGTAACTTTGAAGTCGAAGAAGTTGCTTCCTTCCTCTAAGCTCTACAGAACAGAACTGTGTATGTGTATTAGCAGACCTAAAGGAAAAGAACGAGAAGATCGAGGCAAACAGCGGGATATAAGGGTTCTAAGAAAAGTTAATGTTTCAGAACCTTTTCCACTCAACCCTAAACTGGATGAAGGTAAACAATTGCATGAAGAGAGGTTTGAAAGTCAAATATCTTCTTTCCTTCCAGTATCACATTCAGCATTATCAGGTGTAGAGAAAATAGCAGACACAAAGGAAGTGGATAGCCATGCGAAAAAAGGAAACCCACCTATATCACAGCAAGAAAGAAGGGATGAATCAGGGATGACAGCTGTGAGGATTGGGGCGCACTGCAAAGTGCCAAGGAATTCACCAATGTTGCGTATCCTTCAAGCAAAGGAATGGATGCTGAATTTGAAGGTGATGGAGACAAGAACACACAAAGATAAAGATGAAGAATGTGTGGCTGTGACAAGGACTTTTCTTTCTGTACCTTCCATGCCTCCAATTAGTCTGGATTTGACAAACAAAGCAGACAAAACCTTGGCAGCAGTTGCAGAATCTTCTTCCCCACAGCCAAGAGGCCAATCACCTCATGTCCAGAAGTCATTGCATGTCCAGAAAACTGCAAATCAAGAATCAGTGGTAAGGGGTGGCAAAAGCCTTATCAAACAAGCAGAACACCATGCGCCCCACAAAGAGAAGGAGCCACTGAGGACCTCAAACTTCATGGTCACTGCTCCGCAGAGAACTGAACAGCCAAAGATAGAATCAGAAAGAGATGCAAATTCACAGCATGGGAAAATGTATTCCACCGAATCTGGTACCGGAAATGCGGGAAGGCTGGAATTGCATTTTACAGGGCAAATGTCTCAGCCAGAAAAATATGAAAAAGAATCTTTTGCTGCCTCTCATTCCTACCCAACAAGGGATGTATTGGCAAGAGAAATTGGCAATGTGAAGAAAGAAATGGAAGTAATAGATAATTTGAAGCAAACACTAAGTCCTATGGTTTTGGGTTCGCTTTCACCCCCGAGGGAAACACTTGAGGAAATGCACGCTGCCCCTGACACCTCTGGAAGTTCCAAAGGATTCTCTGTGTCAGATATATGTGATCATGGGTACGTGCCAAAAGATTTAGAAACAGGAGAAAGTCTTCTAGAATTGGCTCAGAGGACCTTGCATCTACTGCAAGATTTTCTCCATCAATCAGAATATGTAGAAGAAATGGACACAATGAACACAAACATCACTATAAATGAGGAACAGAAAACATTAGAAAAGGACAATAACAATATTGTAGGTCAGGAAGAAAAGACATTGCCACATGCATCTTTAACTCATTTTACCCCTGAAGAAAAATCCAAGCTCACTAATCATGTAAAGTCAAAACCACTTGAAATGAAGATGAATCTGTTATCAGAGGTGGCAAAAAAATTCACACAAAACTTTAGCTTTTATCTAAAACAGGCTACTTTTGAAGAATACCAACGGAGACTCTACCCAAGGCTGGAAATAAAGAGTAGGTTTCCATCCCAGTCTCCAAGTCTGCAAATTGACTCAGTGAAAGAAAAAGACAACCTTCTAATGCACTTTTCTGTGAAAACATTGGAGATAAAACTGCAGGCCTTTTCCAGAATTGTAAGAGAATCTTATGAGATGGTCAATGCCCATAAAAAAAGGAACCTTTTTCCTGGCTATATTCATCCTGCTCTCAAAGCACCAAAGGGAACAAACAGGATCCTGGTACTTTTTGATGAGAAATCTCTTCATGAAATAGATCTTAATTTACAACAAAAATACCTCCATTATCTCCACAGCTTTTCTGCTGAAAGTGCATGCCCTAGGCCAGATGCTTTTCCCAAACATAACCATGATTTAAGTACAACTTCCTTACATAAGAAAGTAGATGGCAGTGGAGCAAATTCTCTTGCCCATGACACAGAACAATTAGAGGAACATACTACTTTGAAAGAGCAACATCCCCATGAAAGCTCATCGCTTTCCAGCAAAGGACTGGAGCCACCCTCCAAGTGTAACTTTGACCCTGGCCTACCCAGTACAGTACAGGAAGACACTGGTATTCTTTCAGGGTTAAAATCCAATATGACTATAGTAAAAGAGAAAAAACATCATGTACCATTTACAGAAACAAATATACATAAATCTTTTGATATAAGTACCCAGGAAAATGCTGCCAGTTTGGGTGATTTACAGTTGAAGATGATTTCTGATTACTTCTCTGATGGGCACATATGTATTGAGAATTCAGCTCTGTTGGAGGAGTGCATGGCTCCTGGAGTGGATGGCACTGATGAAAGTAAATTTTTAGAAGCCAACACTAACTTAAGATGTGAATCACAGAAAATGCTATGTGACATACAGGATGACATTCCTTCAACCGATGTCTTCACCATTAAAGACACCTTACCTCATCAGAAACCATTTAACAATAAGGATTCAGTTTCCCCATGTATTAGTGCCTGTGGAAAACACACGCCGAATATGACGCACCCTTCCTTTGAGTCTCACAGGAGGAAGAACTACAGATTACCCTCCAACGTGCCCTCACCTGGCTGGTATAGTTCCTCGGACATTCAGTCTACATTATCAAGCAAAGAGAGATTTTTTTGGAGCACAAGCAGTGAAACCAGTGATTCCCTATCAGATTTTAATGTACAAATTGCAAAAAACCAAAACAAGTCTCAAATGTACCCTGAAAGTAAAGAAAGAAAGAAGGTCGGATTTAATTTACCTAAAAAGAAAAATGATCACTGGGACTGTGCTTCCTACTCCCATCACACACACACTAAAGAGAAAAGCCCAAGAAAGAGTAAAGTGTGTGATTATCAGCCCAAACAGCCACATTATTCCTATTCCCAACAAAAACACAAGTCAACACCAAAACCTCATCATGAGGAAATCCAGTACCTTCCTGAAAAGGCACAAAACAAGCCCTTCATTTATACTTGTAGAATAACAGACTCAATGGATGTGGCACCAAAGATAATTCATTGGAATATTCCTGCAAACATCTTAAAAATGAACTTTAGAGCTCCCCAGGTGGCAAAGATATCTAACAGGTGGAATATAAAGAACTTGGTGAGAAACTTGAGGTCATCTTAAGGGTTGCTGAGCACAGACAATTAAAGTTGATTTGCCTAGAAAGTGTCCTCTCCATCAGAATGCAGGTCGTTACTATAATCTAAAGTCACCTGGTTTCCTCAGGTGTGGTCTTCTCTCCTGATGTACTTTATATGTAAGGTAGGTTGTGCAGTTGTTCTGGGAGGCCAGAGGGAGGAGCAGATGATTTGGCATTCTGTCCTGTCATGTGCGCTCCCCTGTAATGCATGCTGCCTTACCCTAATCTTGAGAGGAGTAGCTCACAGATTTGGAAGGCCCCTTTCTATCCTACACCAAAGACTGAAGTGTGAGTAGGAGAAACTGTAGCTTACACATGAATTTCTAGAACTAGGAGGTCAGAAACATGAAGACTAAAGAGGGAGAGTTTAGACAGCAGTGAGGGTTCCAGTGACAAATGCCACATGATACAGGGGCAAGTGCTAAGTTAAGTCTTTTAATTTTGATAACTAGGATTAATGTCTTATTACTTATACAGAAATTTGAGCATGTGCGGGTATGCATGTGTGTGCATGCGTGTGTGTGCTTGTACACACACACACACACACACACACACACACACACAGATGACAATAATGTAGTAGACTTCTCCATACTCATTTAGCAGATTGTAAACTATCAACTTATAGCCCAACCTGCCTTCTCTACCTTCCATCCACTTCTCCACTGGTATTTTGAAACAACTCCTAGACACATCATGTAACCTACAAATATTTCATTATGTGTCTCCATAAGAGCTAAGTCCATCTCATTTTCTTCATCAGTATAGGGGCCACTTACTCCTCTCTAACCCACTACATAATACAAAGTGTCCACTTCTAAGATCTCTCTCATGGGGGTCAAAGGCATTTCCTTGAGATCCTAAAAACCTCTGTGCCCTCTTTTGTCTCCTAGAGGGATGTCCCTTTACCCCAGTGCCTGGATAGCCCAGATGGCCACTCTCCAAACTAATCAGTAATCATTCTTCTTTCTTAGGTTGACAGGTTCCTCAATACTATGGGTCCCCAATTTCAGACTTGTTGCCAAACCCTTATATCCAGTCTCCAAAGAGCTTATTTCAGAGACCCAGGCCCCATTGTCCTGGTCCAAAATGTAGAAGCCATCATCAACAAAATTCATTAAACTTACCTCGGATCCTACAAAGTAATGACAAAGCAAGCCGGATACGCTGCCGCCTAGCGTTAGCAGCAAGGTGGTGGACAAATGGGTCACTGGAGAAAGAAATACTACAAGGTAGGTTGAGTGCTCCTCAGAATACAGCAGGACTTAACGGTAAACAAGCAGGAGTTGCCACAGACTGAAAGTGGGCATGAGACTAGGTCTTTTATGCTTTCTCTAGCTTTCACTTCAGGATGGAAAACAGAAGATACAGAGGTTGGATTTCCTCTCCAGACATTTTAAGAGGTCTCCAAAGCCCCTTCCCTCACTGGGATGTGACTGACTGTCCTGCTGTGTCACAAGCAGCTTTGAAGAAGCTGCCAGTGGCCTGGGCCTTCCTAGGCTAGGAACCAAGCTGGGGGAGCCTCCTGATCAACCTGCCTCCAACTTTGAAAACCATGATTCATTCTTTGGGACAGTGGGGCCCGAGGCTGCTCTGATTGTGAGGCAGTGGAAAAGGCCTGCCCAGGACTATGGAGGAGAACTAGGCGAGGGGGCATTTCCCCAGCCTGCTTCTGGCTTTCTGCACCAAAGGAAGGATTGTTTAGAGCAGGTTAAGTTAGGGTTCATAAAGTCACTCGACCTGCCTGTCACTGAGCAAGAAGGAAAAATACAAAAACAATTTGATTAGCACATACCCATTTATGTTTAAAGAGTAAGAACTTCTGCCCCCAGCATGATTGGCCTATTAGGATGGTGAGGATCAACCGTAGGTCCTTGTGAAACCTCAATTTGGGAGCCTGAGGTGGAAAAACTTACAATCAATAGAAAGGTAGAGCCCTTCCTGATGGGATGGTCCCCCCTGCTTGTGGGGGACTTCAGGAAGAGGCATGCACCCATGGAGGTTCTTGCCTGAGAGTCACCCACTGCATGATCACAGCACTACCCATGACATAGAGGTGGAAGAACCTTCCCTGCATGAATGCAGGAGGATGGCGCTCCTGCCTCTAGAGTATGAGCTCTGCGATGCGGTGGGTTCTGCCTACCAGTTCTAGCAGTCCAAGTGCTCTGTTCCATAGCTTGTGCAGAGGCATCCCGAGGTCCACACCAAATGAGTGAAACTTTTCCACTCCAGCTGAAGCAAGCTGAAGAATTCAGGGAGCACAACTCAGCAGTGCCACCAGGCCAACGAGACCAAGGAAGACTCAAGGATGCCAGGAAGCAGCCCAGGCACATGGCACCCTTTTTATTTACTGCTGCTCTGTAGGTGCCACACAGCCAGGAGGACTCTAGCCAGGAGTTGCTCAGGTTTCTCAAGTTATGAGGAAGCCCTGTCACCTGCCAGCCAGTTCCTCCACCTCCTGCCCACGACATGCCCAGGGGTCCCAAAGCTCCCTGGCTGTATGTATGGGGTCTGATGAATATGGGCTATTGCTTACTACCAGGTGCCGCCCCAGTGCAACATATGCATCTGAAAATTCACCTCTCTGCCTGGCTGCCAGGAGGCCCATGAGCAGACCCTGATGATGATCCAGGAGGACTGGCCCTGAAATCCCGCTGTATGTCAGTGTCAGCTGAAGGACTCCCTGGAGCTAGCCCAGGGCTCCCAATGAGTAAAGCTAGATAGATATTCCTGAGGGCTTGGAGATGGGCCCAGTGGAAGGAAGGCCTCTATGAAGGGGTGCAGGTGGTGAGCAGGTCTGGTGCCCTCTCAGTGGGTCTCAAGGGCCTTTGGTTTCCCTGGGGGTCAGAGAGGCAGGGGGCATACAATATGGGCTATATGGCTGTAAATCTCAGTAGAATGAGTGTCTCGAAACTTCTGATACTCTAGCCCCTTCTCTTCCCCTCTCTTTGTCTCCCATTTTTTCAGTGGATTATGGTCAGAACATCTCAACCCAAGTTGGGTTATATCCCAGGGCAGCCAGCAGGCATGGATAGAGGCCTTGCAACCATCTGTCTTCCTCCACCTTGTTTGGGGCTGGTAACCATCTGCAGCCAGCTTTTCCCCCTTCAGCCTGGCTTGGCAGTGGAAAGAGTACTTTCCCCTCCTCCCTCTGCAGGTGGAGAGAGATGCTGGACCCAGGTCAGCCATGCCTGCTGGACTCCTCAGTCGTGAGGAAGTCTAAAGGCCTCAGGCTGCCCTATGTTTATGGCAGGCCAGCTTTGTGCTGGACTCCACTGGGCCTGTAGGTGGGGCAGGACATGAAGGCCAGCCTCAGCAGAGAGCGTGTCCTCTCCAGACATGTCAGGTCTTTGGGACATCCCTGACTGCCCCGCTTTTTCATAAGTGGGCAGAAAGGAAGCCATAGAGCCTGGGGCCAGCCTGCTGAACCTGTTGGCCCACAGCTGAACTAGGGCACCACATGCCTTCCTGCAAGTCTCACCAAAGTGAGAAAATAGATCATCCTCTAAGTTGCAGTCTGTGGCTGGTGTCGTGGTTTATCAAATATTCGAGACATTTGGCCTTCAGTCCTAGACCTCATTGTGGTAGTCAAGGTTTCCAGGGGAATAGATTTAATATAGGACATATAGTATATAGGATATTTTATAGTATTCTCCCCAAAAGCCAAGTGCAGAAAAGGACAGATCATCTGCCTTGCGCTAGAACACTGAAGAGCCCAGCTGAGGCCCTGGATCCCACAGCCATGTCCGGTACGAGTCTAGCAGGAGGCCTAGAGCCCACCACAATGTCTCTCATGCAAGTCTGTATCAAGCATCTGTCCTGGGAAGGCCACAGGTCAGCGGTAGAAGCTAGAAAGTCTGTGCCAGCGGGATGAAGGGTGTGTGCTGGGGGTGGGGAGTCTGCACTGGAGCCAGGAAGCAATGCTCAAGGTAAGAACCGGAGCTCCTCCAAAGAGAACCACAGCCATCCTCAGTGCCAGTGGGGGCCTGACCTCCTCTGATGGTGAGAACAGCTGAATTCATATCAGGACAACAGGTGCCATAAGCTTCTCCAGGGAAACCGACAGTGCACCATTCTCCTTGTGTGCTGTTGGCAGCAAGCCTCAGATGGGCCTTCCACACCCAGGGCCACGCTGACTCGGTCCAGCTGGAGGTTACAAACTGACCATTTGTTAATCCATTCCACTCATTCAGTCTCATTTGTCATTGTGGAAGAGAGATTTTCATGAACTACAAGGAGGGAAACAAGTTACTTTTTATGTTCCTTAGCTGAGTCAAGTAGTAATGAATATGTTGCTAAGAACCCAGGCAAGTCTGGCACATACCCTGAAGGAAAAAAAAAGCCAAATCTCTTAACATGGAAAAAATGACCTTTGAGGCACCAGGGTTCCTATCCCTATCACAAGTGCAGGAAGAGAAACACAGAAGAGAGAGTACTATGTGTGACTGAGTGTCAGAAATGAATAGAAAGGCCTGGAGTCCAGTGGGCCCAGACCCCTCCCCACATTCTCTCAGCCTTGTGACCACACTGACACCCTAATTATGAGGCCTGGCCTGGTCCTGTTTGTAGAGCAGACTGAGAGGCCCTCAGGTCCAGAAGACAGACTCTTGTGCAAACACACAGGGGCCCAGGGACCGCTGACATGCCCTGACCAAAGAACAGTGATTCCAGTCCCCTCCTCTGCTGCCCCCTGAACTCTTCACACTGCAGGAGAGCTGCTGGCCTGCCACTTTAGAGCGAGTGTCATTCTCAAGTCTTCCATGAAGCCTTCTCCTGTCTCTGCTTTATTTCTTACAAGAAAGATCAGCCTTCCCCATTCCTAGCACAAGCACAGGTCAGCATCAATGCCTCATTGTGAGGACGTCAAGTCCATCCTGACAAAAAACAAAACCAGCTTGCTCTCTCTCTCTCTCTCTCTCTCTTTCAGAAGTTATGATTATTATTGTCTTAGGAGCAATGCAGTTTTTTAAATGTGTGGTAGTATTGTGCCCTGTTAGTGGCAGCCTAGTTCCTGACAGCAGCCCTGGGGGAAGCCTGGGATGAGGCTGCTTCCTGAGGCCACTGCTGCGTTCCTGAAGTCTGCAGCTGCCCACGCACCCCAAGGTGGCCAAGATCGCAGCAGCAGCTATTGTCTGGACCAATGTCAGAGTCCCTGGTGTGTGTCTGCACTTGCCCACGTGGACCCCACCGTCTGTGCACCCCTGTTATCCCTGCACGGCCGAAAGTCTTCTGAAATTCTACTAGGCCATGGATGACCACTGAACCAAAGCCAAGTCCTGCTGTGCAGATCAGCACCCCCGCCCCAGTGAGGCCACCAGGAAACAGCACACAGCCAAACTCCACTCAGCCTGTGAGGAAAGAGCTGAGCTGAGCGGGGCGGAGGCCATGGCATTGCCCCCACCCGCGGAGACTCCTGGCACAAGCCGGCCTGGGGCCCGCTGCTACCGTGCTCCTCTCCTGGGAAGGGACCCGGGTGTGGGTTCTACCTGGTGGGGTCAAGGGCTGCATCCTCTGTCCAGCTGTCTTGGCCAGAGCAGGAGGCCTTTCACATGGTGCCCCAGAAGGGGGCGGATAGGCCCCAAGCACAGGAAATGGGATTGAGCTGGGTCATAGGAACATGAGGCCTGAGTGGTGATCGAGAGCTCCCCTGTGGGTGACACAGGTAGGGAGAAGGCTCCGCTGTTCCCAGCCCAGAGTCCAGTGCGTCATCTACACTGACTCCTGAGGCTGCCCCTGTTCCTTTGTGCCATGTACACTGCCAGTCTGTGGTGGCCTTTCCTTCACAGACAGTGAGGCCCAGCGGCTACCACCTCTCAGAAAGGCCCTGTGTCACCCACCCCCAGTGATGGAGTGGGTGGTGGGTTGAAGGTGGTCCTGAGTGCTGGAACCCTCAGAGAGCTCAGCGTCAAGGCCTGCAGCTCTTATTTTCCCAGGCCGGTGTTTGCCCTCATCTGGAGGAGGGGTGGGAAGGATTGGCAGGAATGAGTGTGGCTGGACTCTAGAACACGGGTAGGGAGGTCAATGACATCGTGACCCCGTTGTGTCTGAATGCCGGGGCCAGGAGCCCAAGACAGAGGTGAAAGCAGGAAGAAATGATCCCGTGAGGGCCAGAGACAGGCATGCTGGCTGCATAGCCACAGCGTCCTGAGCACAAGAGGAATGAATGGAAATCAGTCTTGAAAACAAAACCCATGCCTGGGTCAGCCTGGCAGAACGAGAGCACACCTACTCATGCACACACCTGCGGCCAGCATCACGCCTCCGTGCCTCCTCCAATAGCTGAAGGAGACAGAACCATGAACAGTATTCAGTGAGAGGGGGACGGAGGCCAACGAAGCGGCCGGCCAGTTTCAGAGCCCATGGATGTTTTTAAAAAGTTACTCCAGCAAGGCAGGAGGAAGTTCTTGATCAGGAGAGCCCTGGCTGGTGGCTCTTGCATTCCCTGCATGTCACAAAACACAGGCAGGAAAAGGCTGTGGCTTAGGTTCTCCATAAGGCCCTTACAGCAACATTTGATTTTCTCTCTGGACCCCTTGTGGGCCTCTGACCCGGTGGCCTTGACCTTCAGTGCTGCCCATCCAGGTACCCGTGTTCTCAAGGAGCGCCTGCCGGGTGGAAGCAAGGTCCTGCCCCATGGGCACCACCTCAGCATTCAGCCTCTGCCGTGGGCAAGCTCCCCCGTCTTGATGTGAATGTGATCAGTGCTCAAGGAACCCTTGCACGGGGGTCATGGGGTGGGTGGGGTGGTGGTGTTGGGGTGGTGGTGCCAGTGGGAGTATGGGGGTGTGGGGGGTGTTGCTGTCTCTTCGGATGTTTGCTTGGTGGATGTGTCAGCTTTCTTTGGCTCCTCCAAGCCCAGTACCACCTGACTCAGGAAGTTTTTTGGCCTTGAGCGGCCTCTGTGTCTTTGGGACAAGGTCTTTTTTGTGTACAAATCTCCAAACCTGCTGTGTAAAATTTCTCCTGCTTTATGCCATTGTCAATATTTTATTTATTTATTCATTTTTGGTCCAAGGAACTGAACCAGATCCTTGCACTTGACCAGGCAGGTGCTTGTGTCACTGAGCTATATCCCTGGCCCATGTCCATATTTTAAAAATTAATTTTTGTTTAAGATGAGCCATTTTAAAAAAAATAATTTTATTGAGAAACAAATAGCAATGACACAGTTTCAAAACTGATTAGTAGGACAGTTTCAATAATAAATACATTGCATATTGTTGTCTTAGTGGTTATTCACTGTACAAGATGCAGACTTGATATCCTGTCCACAAACACTGTTAGAACAGCTCTTTCTATTCATTGAATTAAGAGAGTGTAGCTGTATATCTATCCTAACTATTTTGAATATAAGATACAAAATTATTGTTTATTTGTATTCATTTTTTTGTTTAGTTTTATTAGAGAAGGGTATTCCATTGTCATTTAAATATCATGGGTACATGAATTCTGCAAAATATTCCAATATAGACCAGTAGTCCATAATAGTAGTGGGTTTTCTATAAGACTGGCAATGTCAGAAGGTGTTGACTTGAGCCTTTCATAGCTCAGCCTATTGATATGGCTTTACTTTTGATACCTCATTTTATACTTTTCTGCTGGATGGTTAAGAGTCAGATAAAATAAGACCTATATAATGAGAAATGTAGCTTGTATAAGATGAATCATTCTGATGAGTGCTGTAGATCATTGTAATTTGATTTTTAAAAGCTTTTTTCCAATCCTATTTTGTTGGTACACTTTGGTTATACAAAAGACCCCATTCACCACAGAGAATTTGTAGCTGTGCGAGGTGTACCTTGGTTCTTTTTTTGCTTTCCATTTTCCCACTGGCCCTTCACCCTCATCTCTCCTCCAAATTTACAGAAGCTTTATTTCTACTTTCTTTCTTGTTTTTTTCTAAAACTTTCCATTCTTTCCTTTCTCTCACTGTGATTTTAAACTTGTGTTTAAAGGTCTTATTTTTATCTGACTCTTAACCATCCAGCAGAAAAGTATAAAACTTGCTTACTCACCTATTATCCAGTAAACTTAGGAAAGACACTTATTAATTCTCATAATTTGCATGTATATTCTTTTTTTTCTCTCTGTACACAGTCATATAATCTGATAATAATAGTTTCATTTTTTTCTTTGCTTTTTGTTTATTTTTCTGACTAGGTCCTCCTGTGACAATGGTGACGGCAAATGGTGGTTTCTGTTGTGTGGTCATTTTGGAAAGAAAGTTCTCAGTATTTCAGGGTTAATTATTACGCTTTGGGCTTTCTATAGGTACTTTCATTGAGTTTAAAGCAGTGTCATTCTCATTCTAGTTCCATATCATTTCTTAATCTTTTGTGTGGCTATTAAGGTTTATCTTTTTAATGTATTTGTCACCTTTTTGAGAGGTTCATATGAAGTTTGTTATTTTTCCCTCCTCTATTAAAGGGAGAATTTCACCGAGTGATTTTGTAGGGTTAAACCATCCTTGCATTATTGGAATAAAGCCCATATAGAGATGATGTGCTTTTACAGCATCTTAACGCATAATTTAGTATGCTTATACTGAGTATGCATATTTTGCCCTCTTTAATTCATTACTGCATTTTAGAGTTTGAAAGTATTTTTAGTTGAGCATGGATGGTGGTAATTTCAGCACTCAGGAGGTAAAGGCAGGAGGATTATAACAAGTTCAAGGCCAGCTTGAGTTACCTGGCAAGTGAGTTAAAGGCTAGCCGGAACCACATAACATGACCCTAAAACTAAAAAAAAAAAAAAAAAAAAAATCAAACATGAAAAACTTTTGGTTTTGTAGTTTAGTTCCCGAAGGTCTTAAATGCTCTTGTTCTGCATTCATGTTTGAGTTGCGGGTAGTCCCCTTGGCTCTCCTTCCCTGGGAACGTGTATTTCCTCTGTTCTGCCAGTCTTTCCTCTGGCTGCAGTGTGGCTGAGACTTCGTTTTGCTTACTTGTGGCTGTCTTCATCCTTAGGTGATCGGAGCTCCACGTGCCACCCTACACAACAGTCCCGAAAGCTGCAGGAGAAAAGCTTGTTTCTCCTGAGCTGTGAATCTTGTCCCAGCCTTGGAATTAGGAAGGATTCTCCCAAACTCTTCTCCTTTTCTTGGAATCTTTAGGAGACAAAGACAAAAGCAAATAATCTCCAAACAAAACACAACACAACAGCCACACATCTTTCCACTCCCAATCTGTGCAAGCCCACCAGCCAAGTTTTTTCCATGAGCCTCTGTTATAATTTGTCCTGTACTCTCTCCTGCTCACCCTCAGGCTGGCTTTTAGTGCAATGGAGGAAGAGCTGGTAAGATGCTTCTTTTTAGGGATGTTTAAGACCAAGTCAGTTACAGTGTCCCCCAGATTCAATCTCCCCCCCCAAAGCCACACTCTTGAGATTTGGGGGAACATATAGACATAAACCATAACAGTACTGTCCCCACATATTCATAGCTATCTGCACATTTGTTTCATCTGTTTCTGTGTTTTAACTGAAGCATTGTACTCACCTCTTCTGTCCAGGCCCTCCTCCTACCAGCACATTCAGACATGTAGCATCTCTGGATTAATCCACCATGGCTTAGAAGGCCTCCATAACCCAATCACTGTCCCAAAGCAATGCCTTTGAAGCTCTGGGGGAACATTCTAGATTTAAACCTTAACAAGTTCAGATTCTCAATGGCATAGGATCCTGCTGATCTAGTTTGCAACATTCTGAGTTCTGGGAAGTTGTCTTTAGTGGCACTCTATTTCCCCTTCTTTTTTAAAAAAATGTATTTAGTACAGGGTCTACAAGGTCTCACTACACAGATCAGTCTTACTGTGATCCTACTATTTCCAGCCTCCCAAGTGCTGGGATTACAGGTGCACACCACGAAGCCTAGGCTCAGTCACCATCTCCTTTGGGGGTGGGGCCCGCACACATGCTGGGGATTGAACTCTGGCTGTTGCGCTCTGCCTAGGCCGGCACTCTAGGCCCCTGAGCTGTCCGGCCAGCTCTTCTGCCTTTTTTTTAAAGCCCATTTTCTAGAGCTGCTCTCCTCCCTCTTCTCAGTTTGGTGCTGCCAGAACAGAGGTCTCAACCTGGACTATGTGTGTAAGGTGGACAATGAGGCAGGAGCTTAAATTTATAAAATTACATGGAATGGTGGCGTTAGAGAAATCAAGACCTAGAGGGATGCGCTTTCTCAGATCCTGCTTCTTGTCAAGTGGGAAATGAAGCCTGGCTAGAAAGTTGGATTTTTATTTTACTTTAGGTATAGGGAATTGAACTCAGGACATTGCATTTACTAGCAGGTGCTTGCACCACTGAGCTGTAGCCCTCATCCTAGAAAGTTGGATGTTTGAAAGAAAACACAAAAAATATGGCAGTGTATTCAATTATCAAATGTGCTGTTCTAACCAAAACCACAACTGTGGGTCTGCAGTGGCCCGTAGGCCTCTGGTTTGCGGTGTGCTGGAGCTGCCTGCTGGAACCTTACAGCTGAGGGAATTCTCTCATTCCGCGGCAGCGCCCACTGCCCTCTGGGCCTGCCTGGCAAAGAAAGAGCCTTGGTTTCTCAATTATGTTGACTCAGTTCTCCACCAAACGTCTCAGTCCTTGTTCATACACACTCTCAAGTGTGACCACCAGTCCTGATAGGTCAACTTCAATGGGGGTCACGGGCTGGAGCTGCTTCACCCAGGAATCCGTCCCCGTGCACACCCGGGGCTGGTCCTTGTGTTAGAATGCACGGAACCACGGAGGGCAAGACAGGTTCTGTTCTTTTTTTCTGTTGAGAATTCTGGCAAGATCTATGTTTTTTGAAACCATTGTAGCTCTGCGAATCAAACCAAAGATTAAGTGAAAACACCAAAAAAACCGAGGCCATGAGTCATTTAGTTAAAGAACAGCCTTCGCGGTTTCGTGTCCAGATGGCTTTATATGGGAACGGAAGGGTCAAGGACTTTTCTGGGCAAGTTGATGAAGCCTTCTCCTTGCATGAACTTTTCTTTCTCTATGGCTCCACAGTGGAGTGAAAGCGGTGCGCTATCGCCACCTAGTGGTACCCGCACCACTGATGCAAATAAAAACGGGCTCAGGGATCAAAGTCAAAGCGGCTCCAAGCCTGCAACCTATCACATATGGCAGACCCTGAAGCAAAATCCTTCCAAGATTTCCCTTGCCTTCTGTTTTATTTCTAAAAATTCTCATATTAAAATTTTACTAACTTAGATTTGAGCCATGAAAGGAAAACCAGTAGCAATCTGTACAGCTTATGTAACACATGTGGAGGTAAATTTACAAAAAAGTTGGCCAGGTTTGCTGAGCTAAGAGTTTCATGATCGTAAGGTGCACACAGTCGATGTGAGTCTGCAGAGGCCAGAGAGACGCTTCCGGGGGAGCGCACCTAAGGGGGCGGCGCGTCTACCAAGGTGTTACGGTTAAGAAGCGTCTCTTTCAATTTTGCCCTGAATTATTATTATTATTATTTTTTAATTTTTAATTTTTTTTTATTTTATTGAACTACAAATGTCAATCAGACAGTTTCAAGACACCTTAACAATACAGATTCAATAAATTAATACATTGCAAACTGTTTTCATAATGTTTTGGTATTGTACAAGGTGCATACATGATATTTACAGATATTATTTTAGCAGATATCTCTTATCAGTGAATTAAGAGTGTAGCTGCTTACTTATTTTTTATACCTGAATTATATCAAAACTTCAATAATTATTTTCCTAGTGGATGACCGCAGTACTAGAAGCCGACATAATATCCTGTCCAACCACCATTAGTGCAGATCTTGCCTCTCATAGGATTATGTAGAAGCACGGCGTTATGTATCCCAACTGTACTGTCTATACACACACATCATGATTTTTTCTTTCTATACCCCTTCCTTTGTCTACACCTGTCAAAGGTGGGCACTCCATTGACATTCAACTAACTTAGGTGCTTGAACTCGACATCACAATCCAACACAGTCCAGCATTCTACAACAATAGTGAGTTATTCAAGGGGTAACTTACAAAGTAAAATTCCATTTGTGTACAGGGTGCAGCTTGATACTTTGAGACACATACACATCATGAAATAATTAAGCCTAAATCGAGCATTTAATTAACATGTGCACTGCCTCAAAGACTGCTTTTTGTGGTGAGAACATGTAAGATCAATCTCTCAGTGAGTTTGACACTGCAGTGGCACACGTAGGCTCCATCCATCTAAGGATAGAACCAACAGAGGATCAGAAAGGCAGTTGGTCCTAAAACACTTGTACCTGTACCGAATGTTTACAGATCTTTCTTCCTGTCAGTATTCCCTAAACAAGACAGTGTAGGCATTACCTACATGACATTTATACTGCTTTAGGTATTAGAAGCAACCTAAAGGTGATTTAAAGTACCTAAAAGGATGTATGCAGACAATGTACAAGTTGTTTCTGTCCTTTTGAGACAGGGTGTCACTGTGCATCAGGCTGGCCTTGAACACAGTTCTTAGCCCAGGCTGGTCTTGAACTCAGTGCTCCTCCTGTCTCTGCCTTCAATGTGCTGGGCTGACAGGCATCCACCAGCTGATTATATACAATTATTATGCCATTTTGGGCAAAGAGCTTGAGCATTCATGGACTTCAGTGTTCCTCAATTCTCTTGCAGCAAATCCCTCCATAGATAGGAGAGAGTGGATTGTCTTTTATTATTTATTATATCATCAACACACTAGATGTCCAGGGCTTATTTCCCCAACTTCACCCTTGGACCAACATCTTCCAACTTCTCCCAGCCCCTGGTAGCTGCCACTCTACTCCTTGCTTTGTGAATCTGACTCTTACTTTACCCAGCGCTGCCTGAGATCCAGCATCTGTGCCTGGCTTATCTTCCTTGACAGCATGCCCTCTGGGTGGACACACATTGTTGTAAGGGATGGAGTTTCCTTCTTTTGCTAAAGGCTCAGCAGCATTCCGTGGCATGCGCATGACGTCTGGGGGCCATTTGAAGGCATCCAGATGCTTGTAGGCTGTAAATGAGTGGAATCTGTGTTTCATGTCTGGAAAACCTGGAGCTGGGTATTTTGGATAGAAGATCACTGTGTTGCCACGGGTGATAGGGTCAGAGATAGGCTCCTAGGTTCTTGTGTGAGATGAACCAAGAATTGGATGTAGCACACTAAGGTAAGGAGAAAGTGCAGAGTTTGTTAAGGTGGAAGGAAAGGAAGTGAAAGGAAAATGGCTGAGCTGTGGGGGCAGAAGTGTAGGGGTTGAAATGCTGCTCTGGTGCTGGAGTGGCTCCATTGGGGTTTTCTAGCATGTGACTGATAACATGGTACACACGGTGCTGAGCTCTGTCAGCTGTATCTACTGCACGTGACCTTTCCCATAATTCTCTGTTATAACTGGATGTGAGGGATGCAGGTCATATGCCCGAACCTTCGTGAGCACCTGGTGGATAAAGGTTACTGCAGGTCATGGCCGTAGGCCTGGTGTGCCTGCCTTCTGGTTTGGAATTCTGGAATTTTCTCAGCTTTGTTTTTGTTTTCTTTGCCTCCATGTAGTAAGCCTTGGGAACAGGATGAGGGACTTGGCCTTGGGGTGCTCTTCAGGTTCAGGTGAGTAGAGGGGAGTGAGTGACGTGTATCAATTGTACAATCTGTATTAACTGTGCGAGGCCCTCCCATTCATGGAGTCTTATTAATTGGTGAGGAAATGGGCCAGGAGCAGTGAACGTCCCCACGTCAGTTCTTTAAATAATATCAGAATGGGAGTGAGAACCTGGGCCTCTCACAGACAGCCTGGGCTCCTCCTCCCAGCTTTGTGTGCGTCAGCTTATACCAGTGTGAGGGTCCCACAGGTTCTAGGGATATAGGGATGGCTCCCTTTAGTGTCTGAGCTGCCTTTCCCTGGGGATCTTGGAGCAGTGGACAGCTGCTGGTTAGCTCACCAGGCACCAGTCCCTGCTTTTAGGGTAGCAGCACCCAGCTTTTCTTTGTGGACATATCCTTCCCCCTTTCTCAATCCACGTACGCCTCTCATTCATAACCTTACTGCTGAAGCACGGCATCGGCCTGCCACCTTCTCTAGCCACTCACTGTCCCAGTCTCCTGCTCACTGTGAGCAGTTGATGGGTGAACATGTGAGTGTCCTGCTCAGGTTCCAGATAGGGACCTTCTCTCCTCAGGGGGGCTTCTGAGTGACCCAGGTGTGCCTGAAGCTCCCAGAACCAGGTCATGGACCCAACTGCATGCAGGCGACATGGAGAAGGTCAGCCCTAAGAGATAGGTGACCTTGGTGCTTGTGGTCATGGCACCTATGATGTCTGAAGCCAGCCAGTCCCCTGGATGTCACGGTTGTCCAGGAGTCTCTGTGCTGTCTGAGTGAGGTCAATTTCCCTTGCACCCAGGGGAGAACTGCCTGAAGCAGAAAGTCTCTCTGTTAGACAGCTGAGGTCACTAGCATATTGCCTCGAGCTCGGTAGCTAGTTTAGCTTCCGCATGATCCAGCGAGCAACACTTGAGAAAGCTGTGTCCTCGATCTCTTTTTTTTTTTTTTTTTTTTGTCTTTTTGAGACAGGGTCTCACTATGCAGTTCAGGCTGGCCTTAAGCTCACTTTGTAGCTCAGGCTGGTCTCGGACTCACAACAATCCTCCTGCCTCAGCCTCCCGAGTGCTGGGATTACAGGCCTGCACCACCACGCCTGGCTCGATCTCTTAATAAAGGCAGGATTCGGAGACAGCAAGGGTGCCCCACTCCTGACCCTTCCTCACATTGGCAGAGCAATTTGGGGAATTTCACTGCTGAAGGATTCACACTGCTATCTCCACATGCAAGAACTAAATGTCCTGGCAGGAATATAGGTATTGCATCATTTAAAATAATAGTATGCGCTTTTTTTTTGAAGACGTAAAGTATCTTGGTACTTCTGGCCATGCATGGCTTGAATTCCTTTGAGATACTTGATGTGATAAAACTGCTAGGAATACGGAAAACACCTCGCTCCAACAACAAAAACCAAGGGGATTTGTTTTCTTTTTTACAGGGACATCGAAGTGGATCTTATAAGAAAGGAAAATAGAGAAAAAACTATGTGGATTATGGGCCAAATACATGGTGTTAAATATTAGTGAGCTTTAAAGGGGGAAGGGTAAAGGGGATGAACCATCTTTTGAAAGATAGCTGCTGTAGCACTGAAACCAAAGGATAGTAATTTATTTCTTGGCAAATTAATTTCAACAATAAAAGGCTTTCACCAACATCTTTCAGAATGAACAGAGCCCAAGAAAGTACTCATCCTTCAGAATTTTGTTATTTTAAAACAATTTATAACAGAACCAGTTTCAGTCATGCATTTTGATACAATATGGTGTAGGAAGTATATTAAACTTATGACACAGAGGAGGTGTGAAATGTGTTCTATGAATAAATTTGAAACTTGTCTGCTTGATCCAAAGACAGCCTGGGACATCTATCAGTAAAATGACAGAGAAATTTCTCGTTGGCCTTATAACCAAGTAAGGTTCCTACTTCAACTCTTCAGGCTGTGGAGACTGAATTCTGACAGACTTTTAAAGATAGATATTGCCCATAGAGTTAGAATGGAGGTCCTAAGATGATTATATTCTCAAGCTTCTGATGGGCATTAGGATTATGATAGTACTAGACTATAACACCTGGCTTTCAGGGAGACTAGATTTACATATAAAATAACCTGAAAGAAAAAAGCATCATTTAGTCATCGTGCATACATTTCTCAGATCTCTCCTCAAAAGCCTTCCAAAAATTTTCCATCCAGGTGTGGTGGTGCATGCCTGTAATCCCAGCATTTGGGAGGATGAGGCAGGAGAATCACGGTGAATTTGAGGCCAGCCTGGGCTAAATAAGTGTGTGGAAGGCCCGCCTACACTATATAGCTAGACCCTGTATAGACCCTAAGAAAAATTCAAGTACTGATACATAACTCAATACTTTAAAAAATATTATGTTATTACTGTGGAGTGGAACACAGATGAACTGCTAGCCTCTCACAGAGGTTAATGACAGGCACATATAAAGTTTATGAGCTTAGAAGTCACTTTTAAAGTAACGTTAATGACAGCATTAAGATGAAAACACCAGAACACCCAAATGTGCTACTTTGTTTTTGAGTATGTTAAAGGAAAATTTTTCATACCTTTGTCTCATTAATTTTACCTGGTTTAGGGAGGCAAAACACAAGAAATATTTTCTATCTCTGAATTCTTTTTTTTTTTCTTCCTTTTTTCATTATGCAGTTCAGGCTGACCTGGAACCCAGGATGGCCTAACCTCACAGTGATCCTCCTGGTTTATCCTCCTGAGTTCTGGGGTTACAGGTGTGTGCCAGCATGTCTGCCATGGTCTCTAAATTTTTATGGGATGGGTAAACTTTATAGAATCTCTGAGTTTTCACTTCTCAAGCACTTTGGGGCCTTGTTTCTATTACTCTTTGTTCAAGTGTACCAGGAATAATTTCACTCTATTTAATATTCACTGGCCTCCATGGAGCAGGATTTGGTCTGGGATCTTATGGATCTTCAGTGTGAGCCTGGTTTCGAGAGTGCTAACCTGGCTGTGGAGCCTGTGTTACCAAAGAGCTGTGTTTCTTCCTGACTGTGTCCCCACTGTCACACGGGTATAATGAAATGGCTTCTGCATAGAATCTAAGGCAGATACCTGTAGGATATGAGTAGCCACAGCTTCTGACTATATCTTCAAGGTTAATTACGTAGAAACACCAGATTTGTCCATCCATCATTAATACTTGCCATTATGTTTCTGCAATTTCAAATTCTTGATGCAAGACTTTGATGAGCTCAGTTGGAGCCAAGGCCAAAGCTCCATTATTATTCTCTCTGTCTCTGTCTCTCTGTCTCTCCCTCTCTTTCCAGTACCAAGGACTGAACTTGGGACCATGTGCTTGCCAGGCAGGTACCAGAAGCCTCTCCCACCATGTGGAGGGCTGAAGTGGGTCAATGTGGAGGGGACAGAGAAGGCACCCAGCTGTGTCTCCCAGTGAGTAGGAAGCAATCCAGAGAAAGTGCCTCCAAACTTATGGCAAATAAGAAAAATATCCCTAAGACTCTCTACTTACATTGGCCTCCTTTATGCCAAAAACATTTAGAAAAATGTGATGCTGCCACCAGAGCTTTAAAGCATGACTCCTTCAGCTTCAAACTTGTGACTATCAAAGCCTGCTAAGCCCCATGGGGTCAGCAGATGCCCAGTCTCTGTCCGGTGTTTTAGATGGAAAAGCGGAAGTGGGCTTAAAGGGTTGAAACAGGGAGGGAAGTTTTATATTTATTGAATTTTTCAAATTTCTATAGTAAAAGGAGTCTATTTTTAAAATGTCCTGATGAACAAACAATTTATAGCATAACGTTCAGTAAAGACCTCCTTTATTCTTAGCTTTTTTACATTTGTATTATAGATGTGGCCTCTGAGAAAATGATAAGCCCGTGCGACCGTAAGCATGAAGTGAAAACAAGATGCATATTCAATGAAGCACTTGTGTG
>PVKA01025200.1:0-33268 GCA_004027165.1 Ctenomys sociabilis
ACTAGGTAAATAAATATTGAATCTTTGATATAATTCAGCTACATAAATACCTGTAAATATAATATCATGTATGCACCTTGTACAATACCAAAACATTATGAAAACAGTTTGCAATGTATTATTTCATCGACTCTGTATGGTTATGGTGTTTTGAAACTGTCTGATTGACATTTGTATTTCAATAAAATAAAAATAAATGAAAAAAAAAAATAGGATAAGTAAAAAAAAATAAAATAAAATAAAATAAAATAAAATAAAATAAATAAAATATTTTTAACTATTTATCTATTCATTTATTTGGTAAAGGGTCTCACTACACATTTCAGACTCATAATGATCCTCCTATCTCAGCCTCTCCAGCACCAGAATTATATGTGTGAGCCACCATGCCCAGATTCAGGGCATAGAGAGTACATCTGATGTTCTGGGCCAGCAGGCATGTGGGACCAGGGATCAAACATGGTCATGTCATGTTCTAAAGTTATATCTGCCATCTACTTTACTTTTCATATTCTGTTTTTTTCATCAACACAAATCAAGAGAGTAAATGCACCCAATATTCCAAAGCCTTCTTGTTCCTCCTAATTCAACTCTTTTTCTTGTTCATACCCTTTCTCCCTTGGTAATCACTGATCTGCTACCACGTAGATTATTTTGTTTTTTCTGAAAGTCTTTCTAAATAAAATCTCACAGTAGATATTCATTTGTGCCTGACATCTTTTTTTTGGTTTTTTTTTTTTTTTTTTTTTTTTTTTTTTTTTTTTTTTTTTTTTTTTTTTTTTTTTTTTGTTTTTTTTTTTCTGGAGCCGGGGATTGAATTCAGGCCCTTGCGCTTGCCAAGGAAGCACTTATTACACTGAGTCACCTCCCCAATCCCAATGCCTGACATCTTTTTTGTCATAATTATTTTGAGATGTGCTCAGGTTGTTGGACCTATCAGTAGTAGACCCATTGCTAAGTACTATTCCACTGCATGAGAATACCACAGATGGTCTACACATTCATGAACTGAAAGATATCAAAGTAGATCTCTACTTTTAATGATTACAAAGAAAATCAATGTACATTCTCTTCTATGAATGTTCTCTTTATTCGTGGGAACGCACCTAGTAAAGGAATGGTGAAATCATAATAAGAGCATATTAAAATTCTAAAAAAACCGCTGATTTGTGCACCAGATTGATGGTAATAGTGAATCACATAGATGTCAGCATAGGATGAGAGTTTCAATCCCTTGATATGTTTGCAAGTAACTGGTATGATTGGTCTTCTTAATTTTAGCAATTATAATACATGTGTAGGTTATCTCATTATGTAATGATGTCAATCATTTCATAGACAGTTTTCTGCCATTTATGTAACTTCTTTGAATTCTTTTGCCCAGTTTTATTACATTGTTTTCTTATTAAGTTTTGTGGGTTCTTCTTATGTCATGAATTCAAGTTTTCTATCAGTTGTGTGGTTTATACATATTTTCTCAATATTTTTGGTTGTCATTTCACTTTTTACTAGTACTTTTAATATGGAAAGTATAAATTTTTAAGTTTTCATTTTTAAATTTCTCTTTAGAACTTTTATGGATAATATTTTTATGACAGACCAAAATTGTTTCACTGTGTCACAAAGATTTTCTTCTAGATAGTTATACTTTTATATTTTTATGTAAGTTTATAATCATTTTAATTAATTTTTCTATGGAGAAGGAATGAATCAACACTCACATATAGATACGTAATTGTTACAGTATTAATTGTAAAAAAAAATACCTTTTCTTTATAATAACCTTTAGCTAGTTACCCTATCCAGTCTCATAAAAACTGTTGATTTATATATGTCTTTTGGTCATTTCATATTGGCAAATGAGCACAGTTCTTGTTTATCTATTTTATCTGCAACTGGATATCAGAGCCCAGTTGAAAACTCTTTCAAAATTTCACTGGCTTTATAAATTTAACATGCCTTAAAAATTTGCAAACATAAGTTCAGGAAAGTTAATCAATTTTCTCAGTCTTTTTTTTTTTTTTTGTCAGAACTGGGGATTGCTCTCATGTCCTTGCACTTGCCAGGGAAGCACTTAATTCCACTGAGCCATCTCCCCAGCCCTTTTAATTAATATAGTTACTCTAGTAATTAAATGAAAAAAGCTTGCAAAACCATAGCACTGCCTATGACCACAAATGCATGCCATACTATAAATAAGAGATTCATTTCCATTCATGATTATTCATTAAATTAATTGCACTATCACACCAATTGCCTCTTCATAGCATGTCCACCATGCATCAACACCTTCCCTTAAACACTCACCATTTTTATTTCCTTCCCAGTGAACTTTCTAGGCACTTTTCTCAGCCTGATCAGTGACCCCATTTTTATACAAGCACTATTATTTGCATAAAAATTTCACTTCTCAGCAACCTGACTTCTTCATTCATTAGATACAAAATTATCACACCTACAAATAGACAAGTGATGATGACATTTCACAGCATAAAGCTCATATGAAAGGGGCCTTAAAGAAGAAGGAATTGGAGAAATCAGATATTTGACGCAAGGAATATAAAACAAGAAACCTACAATATCAGGAGACAGAAGCACAGATGTTTGTTTTACTGGAAAATTTACTTGCCACTCTTTCTCTCATTCCATCTCTCACAAAGTTTTAAGGAAATTCCCTTTAATCCTCTTAATCTTTCCTAATATCATGCCTCACTCCCTTCATCCTAAATCTTCCACTAAGACTATCAGTTACATGCATATCATTAAATTAATTGATAAACTTTATTCCTCAACACCACCCACAGAAAGAATGCTTCCCTCTACTTCTTGGTACATTCTGTCCCTTGCTTGCTCTATTGATCAGATTACCTGTAACCAGACAGAATATTGAACACCTACAATTCATAGGGGAGAGGTTTAATTTGGCTCATGGTTTAAGGTGCTTTAGCTCATGGCCAGCTGACTTCAAGTCAGAAGCATCAAGTCAGAATAGTGGAAACTGCCTACTTCATGGCATTTGGGAAAAAGCACTGGAAAGGCCCAAGAAGAAAGAGGCCAGATACCAGACATGGAAGTAGTTCCCAAGGTCACATCACCACCATGACCCTGGCAATCCCCAAAACATGTGATTTCCTTACCTCCTAGCCATCTCTAAAATCAATCAAGTTAACAATCAAGGTTAATTATCAGTTTCCATGATCCACACCACATTGCACTAGTTTTCTCCTTCTCCTCCTGCTCCTCCTGCTCCTCCTCCTCCTTCTCCTCCTCCTCCTCTTACTCCTCATCCTCCTCCTTCTCCTCTTCCTCCTTCTCCTTCTCCTGCTCCTCCTCCTCCTCCTCCTCCTCCTTCTTCTTCTGAGACAGGGTCTCACTATGTAGTTTAGGTTGGCATTGTGCTTACTTTAATAACTCCCTAGCTGCTCTCAAACTCCCAGTGATCTGCCTTTCTCAACCTCCCATATTCTAAGATTTCAGGCGTGCACCACTATTCATGGTTCATTTTTTCTATTTTTTAAAGAGAATTAAAAAATGGTAAAAGAACAAAAACTATTAGAAACAATACAAACCTTCACCAAACAAAATAATGGCAATTCAAACAATGGTTATTATAGTGTGTAACATTGTCTTCAAATTAGTTGTCCAGATTAGCAGATACAAGCATGTAAAATTGGCAAAAATTTTAAAAAAGAAAGAATTAAAAAGAAGGAAAAAATTAAGCATTGTGTTGGAAACTATTCTTTCATTGCTGGGACAAAATACCCAACACCCAAACTTAAGGAAGGAACAATTTATTTAGCTCACAATTAACAGAGGTTTCAGTGCATACTCAGCTGGCACCAAGGCAGAGTGGCACATGGCAGAGGGCAACAAAAAACAAAGGGAGGAACAGTGGCTGAGGCAGCTAGGAAGCCTCTCTCCCTTCCTTATATTGTACTCAGGCTATCAACCCCAGTGGAGGTGTAGAACTCACATGCATAATCTCAGCACTGGGTCAGGAGTCAGGAATTAATCACAAACTCTAGAAGCCACCCCAATGACTGCATAAGGCTTTGGGGAGGCAACTTCATGCAAACCATAGCAAGCATCAATTGTTCCTTTCAGTGGACCAGCAGGAAGGAGCAATACCGGTACAACCACAGGCTACATGTGCAGCCTCTTCTGACTAAGAGGACAAAATTTTACAGTAGAAGGAAGACACCCTCTTTACCACTTAGTGATTGACTGTGTATATGCACAAGATTAACCGTACACTCATATCTCCCACCATGTACTAAACCAATATAACAGTGCAACAAAGATCTAAATGTTAAACTAGAACTACTTCAAATCTGTTGGAAGATCAAATAGCCTTTATTTCTTCACTGTGCTTCTACAAATATTTGTCTGGGAAAGATGGCCACAACCATGTTTGTCAACTGATGCAGTTTTCAAACAAAAGTGAAATTTTGCCAAATGCTTCTCTTTGCAAACTAAATTGTTTACAAATAGAAGTACTTGTGAAGCGAGGCACCACTGTCTCTGGTGTGCCTCTCTTCTCAGCGGGCACCATGTGATGGCAAAGGCTGATCCTTTCCTGCTCTTCATTGCAGTTAGCGTTAACACAGTGATAATCACAAAAGCTTCCTGAAGATTGTGCCAAGTAACTAATTGTAAACCAGGAGACCTGTGTCCCAGTCTTAGGTCTGCATGTGTTGAACCTCACAAATGTGAACATAAAGGCCCGTTGCTTGGATCCAAGCAATCAGTATATTAATACAAAATGCACGTTCTCCTTGCTGATAAATCCTTCAACAGTGCTTTCAAGAAGCTTAGATAATGAAAACTGATGACACTTTCATATTTTATCTCTCTCTTGAGTTTCTTCTATCAGTATCTGGAAATGCCCCAAGGTGTACTTTGCTGTAGCTGAACTTCATGAGTGTTTTGATAAGAACAGATGCCTGCATGTTCTTGGGGATGTAAAAAAATGTAGGAAGCTCATGGTTGATGTTCAGTTGAGAATGCTGAGTGCTTGCGCAAGTTGCACTATGGTTTGGAAAGCTTGAATGGAATGCTTTAATGTAAGAAATTGTCAAGAAGACTGTAGATACCTCACCTGAAAGAGAGGATAATGCATCTCCAGTGAGTATCTACCCACATTTCGAGGCCTCACTGGAAACACTATCGCTTTCCTCTACTGAATCTATTGCTGTTAAGGGTACTTGCTTTCAGAACTATTTGGTACATATTTGCTTTCATTGAATTGAGAGTTGTTAAGAATTACATAAACTCCAGTATTCACTTCTACAACATAGCCAAAGATACTGCAATTTTGTGAACATAATTGCAGAGCGTGAAACCCCAGTGGCAGGATGTACCTTCTCAGTGAGAGACACTGTGGAGTTGTGCATATGCAGAAAGCCAGCCCTGCCCTGGGCTCATAGGTATTAAAGAAGCCAGAACAGGGCCAGTAATTCCAGGACTACCAAGGATCTTAACATGCTGTACACCCTTTAAGATCAGCATATGGCAGTCTTAAATAAATATATCAAGTGGAATGACAAGACTGCTAATAAAGCAAAAAGTGCAAGGTCTGCTTTTTAAAATCTCAGTAATAAGGCCAGACCCTTCTTGGAAATGTAAAAGGAACATTTAGGAATATTTATCTCACATTAGTAAAAACAAAAGTATAATAGGGACTTAGATGTCCAATGGATAACTAAAAACAGGATAAAATCTTGGCACCTCTCTTCATTTTTGTATCAGTTTCCTTTATTACTTTAAAACTCTGGATCAGATTCTTGCTCAGTAGTGGAATAGACATGATCATCACTTAAGAAGTGTCTGTCTAAAAATTGAGAATGTAGGGCTGGCCAGATAGCTCAGTGGACTAAAGCTCTTACTTAGGCAGAGCACAGTGGCCAGGGTTAGATCCTCAGTGTTGCCATGCCAGCCATGCCCCTGGAGTGTGCTGAGACAGATTGAGACTGGGCATGGTGGTGCACACCTGTAATCCCAGTACTTGGGAGGCTGAAAACAGAAGAATCACTACTAATCTGATCTACGTCATGAAACCCTGTAAACCCTGTACTAAATAGCCTGTACTAAAATAAAATAAAATAAAATCTGAAATTACAAAGTTTATTCCCTCTACATTTCCCTATCTTGTCCCTTAAGACTGAAGACACCAAAATAACAGTAAAATTTGCTTTCATGGTTAGCTGACACATTCAATGGACAAGGTTTGCAATGCCTATCATCTTTTGGACACACTGGAGTGATGCCCAGAAGTCACCAGTTTCTAGACATCCAGTTGCTTGAGCATCTAGAAAATAAGCGCCTCACTGACCATCCCAGGACATGGTGCACAGGAGCAGTCATCTCATGGAAATGACAAGGTGCCCTCATGTCCTAAGCACTCTTCCTCCAGAGCCATCTCACAGAAGCAGCCCTGAAATAACAACCAATCACAGAATGCGAGATCTGAATTCTGGATGGTGTGGCACATCCCAGGCCCTGGAGCCACCCTGATGGTGTTTGTGGTGCTCTTTGATCCTATCACTTTCCAGAGTTATTCCAGGTAGAACAACTGTAAGATAAAGAAACTGTAAGATGAATCAGAAACACATACGTAATCATTCATTGTTTTCCTAGAGTGAGAAAATGAATATGGTCTGAAGTGTACAGTAGATAGTGCAAATTGGGAAGAAACTATTCAAAATAGAGGACAACCCATGACGGGAAATGGAGAAAAGAAGAAAGCACAAATATATGTATACGTAAGATAGTTACACAGATAATTTTTCTTAGTTCATTAAAAAAATAGTTCTGTGTTAATATTGCATAGACAAGATATTATGCCTATATCTTTACTCTGAATAGCTACTAGGAAGGCAGAAATCCACAATGTATCAACTGTCTACTGCAATTGTCCTACTATGCTGTTTTGGAACTAGGTTTTATTGCTAGGTTTATCTTTTTTTTTCTTGCTAAAATAAAAACAAAGCCTATAGCTGTCTACTGGATTGTCCCAACATGGGTCCTCTCATACATAACAGTTACCAGTGGCATTTTAGAACTCAAGGGTGGCTTAAGTTGTATCAACTGAATTTCGATTTGAAAGTAGGACAATTTTCTTGATGTAACCTTGAAGAAAATTTATAAAATCCTCTGGAAATCTACATTCCCTTTTCTAGGCATAGTCATAGGTCTTTAAAAAAATGTGGAGGAGCCAGGGAGATAGTTCAATGCACTGCTTCAGCAAGGGTAGGGATCCCCACACCACATGCTATGCCAGCCCCACCCCGGTGCACTGGCCACTGAGCCAGGGCATGGTGGCACAAGACTGTGATCCCAGCACTGGGGAGGCTGAATACAGGAGGATCATTATGAATCCAAGCTGCATAGTGAGACCTTGTAACAAAAAAATGGCCAGCCAGGTGCAGGAACTGGGGTTTGATCCCTGGTGTGCCATGCTGGCCCCACCCCCAAAGCACTCTGAGACTGGGCATGGTGGCATGTGCCTGCAATCTAAGAGCTTGGGAGGCTGACAACATGGGGATCACTGTTAATCTGATCTGTGTAGTGAGACACTGTCCTAAATCCAAATGTATTATATATATAATTTTTACTGTTATTTAAGGGAGGATAAAGCAAGATAGGAAAATGTAGAGGCAATAAACTTTGCATTCTCAGTTTTTATTTTATTTTTATGTGTTTAGTACAAGGTCTGCACGGTTTCGTGACATATATATATATATATATATGACATATATATATATATGACATATATATATGACATATATATATATGTCATATATATATGACATATATATATATATATATATATATATATATATATATATATATATATATATATATATATATATATATATATCCTAGCTGTAGTTTTGCACATGGAACTGGAGATACCTATAGTTTTCTCCAGAAGAGTTCCTCTCTTTCTTATTCCTGTATCTCTTTGTTTTATATGGTGAACTTTAGTTATGTTTGTAGTCAGTATGTTTTTATCTTGAAATGTAGTCTTTTAGGGTTGGTAATGTGATAGGCAATATTAAATATTAGATGTGGCACATATCCCGTGCTCTGTCATTGCAGATCAAGTGGAGGGAGTAACAAAAATACTTAGCACCAAGTTGTGTCCCAAGCTGGAAGTGAAATAAAAATAACCCTAGCACTAAAATGGTTCATGTCTGTCACATTCAGAGAAAAACATGGAGTTCAACACATGGATTTGGAGGCACATGACCTAGTGCATACCATGGAAGAATGATAAACACTATAAAACTTTTGATTTATCATAGATCTTGGTTTACTGCACAAATATGCTAAATCCAAATGTATTTGTAGAACAATTTTCAAAGTAGAGAACACATTTTCTTCTATAACTTTTACCTTAGAACATTATTGCCACACAGATAAGATCAGTACTAAAACAAGCTTTATTGTTCCACAGCTCACTTTGAGGGAGATGTAGAGCCTATTACTAAAAGCATCAAATAACCACCATAATAGGAGAGTTCCTGTACTCACTTCCTTATAATATGAATTTTCCTAGGTCTTTTCTTTGAAGATCTGAAGATTCCCATTAGTCAGTGTAGGCTGAGAAAAATTGAAAATAGTGCCTTTTTCCAGAAACTAATATATGAGCTAATACAGTTTCAGATTCTTACCAAAGCTGCACACGGAAGAGAAGGTTAAAGAGTTCCTGTGATGCTGTCTGCACAATGTGCCCTTCCTACTGTCCTTCCTAATACCCAGTTTACATCTGCAGCTGCTAGTGAGCTACAAGCCTCAAAGAAAGGTCTCCTTTGCACAGATGCTTATCAACCTGGCTCTGGTGAAATTGCTCCTGCTTCATGGGGTGATTGTGACAAAAAGATTTTGCTCCCTGTCCTACGTGAAATCTGCACTGTATTTAATTTTATTACACCCTGAAAGCCCCATTTGCACTACATTGTCTTGGCTACTTTTCTTTCATTGCTGAGACAAAATACCCAAAACCCAAAATTAAGGAAAGGAAGGTTTATTTATCTCACAGTTTCTAAATGTTTTGGTCCACAATCAGCTGGCTCCACGGCAGGGTGACCTGGTACAAGGGTAACAGTTCAAGGCTGTAAAAACCAGCAAAAACACCAAGGTCAAAAGTAGGGGAGAAAGTATTTGGTCCTCCCTCATACTGTAAGCAGGCTTTCCCTCTAGAGCAGATGTACACCGTATTTCCCTGCCCTCCTCTTGTACAGGATGAAGATGTTTACAAACTAAGCATTCTGGCCCCCTGCTGAGTTGCTTTGTTACATTTCTAAACTTCTCAAGTTGACACAATGTATTAACCATCACAACTCATATATACCAGTTATGAATGTGCACCCTTAGTGCCCTATGTAACTGGTTAATTATCTCCTCATCACTGGGGTACAAGCTTCAGTACTGAGGAACCATGCACATTTCTTGTACCTTGGGGCACACATTAGGTAGACTCATAAATGCAAAATCAAGATCTTGGAACAAACAGAAGGAATAGGGTTCTGAGTAGGTAACATTCTTGCTAAGTGACAATGCTTTCATATATCAGCAAAGGCCTTCTTTACAGAAAAACTAAAAGATACATTTTTTCTCTGCATTTATCAAACCAAATATGATCCACCTAATATGGACCAGAAAAATATTTATGTGTAATAATAATAAGACTACATGTATATATAGAAGCACAGTTTAAAATTCTAAGAACATGTTGAAATTTATTTTCCTCAGAAATTTGGTTTCAAGAGTCATTTTCATCACCGTTTACCCTCCTTGAGATTCCCTTTCCTTATACATAAAATTAAGATCATGATTACATTTACCTTATAGCAAGGTTGAGGATATTGAATGTGGTTGACACTGCTCACAGATAACTTAGCAGGTACCTGACACCCAATAGATACTTGTGCATGTCAGCTACCTATAGGTATGAACAGTATTGCTTTTCATCCATCTTTCTCACAAGCCCCTATTCATATTTCAAGACTTAGACCATACAACTTGAAGGTATTCTCTGGCTCTCCCTGTCTCATTCATCCTTCCACTGGGTCTCTATCTTATCCTAAAGTACCTTTATTTTAGCTCTTACTTCACTCTCATGTTCTGTCTCATCTTGGCAGACCATGAGCATCCACAGACCAGGGCTGTGCCCTATTCTTGCCCTGGATCTCCAGTGTCATTTCCATGGCTGTCTCTCAGTCAGTGCACATGAAGTAGTGGTGGTAAAGGCCCAGCTGTAGAAGGAATGAGTGTGAGAAGTTATGGACAAGGAGGTTGCCAGAGCATTGCTTGGTGTTTTTACCCATGAGGAAGGCCTCTCACTCATTTGGCTTCTACACAAGTAGCTGGAAGTTTATTTTGCCAACTGGGTGCCTATCATTAGAGCAGCTCACAAAGCTTCCTCTCTGTGAGGACTATGGATTAACATAATTGTGTTGCAGCCAAACTCCAAATCATAGCAGAAGCAGCTGACTTCGACACCAGTCCTTTATGTGGTTCCTAGTTCAACCTTTTTGAAGGAATCCTACATGAGCAGAAAAGTTTAACTACTGATTTAAAAAAAAAAAAAAAAACAGTAACAAATAATGATATTTGGAAAAACTGGCATTTATGGCAAATCAAGGTAAAAGGGTGCACTGCTCTTCTCATTTTTGAAAATAATCTAATTTTCCACCTTTCCAAGAGTGATGAACACAAAAGGTGGGGTTTGCCTTCTTGCTGTTTTTGTTTGTTTTCAGGTAGAACTGGGGATTGAACTCAGGCCCTTATACTTGTCAGACAAGTGCTTATTCTACTGAGCTGTCTCTCTGGCCCCGTTCTTGCTATTTTTGCCACATTATAATTCATGAAGGAACCAGTCATTCTCTTTAGAAGTAGGGACTTTTATCTCACATTAAGATAACTATGGTTTACATCAATGACTTAACTCCTCCAAAGTTCTAGTTGAGAAGATCTGTAATGTTTCCAACACACACAAAAAAATGAGATATGTCTAAGGAGATGGATAAGCAAATTATCATGAGCTAATCATAACACATGGCACACAATTGTATAATTCCACACTATGACCCATAAGTGTGTTTAATTATTCTGTTATTTTAAAAATATGAATGGAAAGTCTTTTACAAAAGAATAGGCAAGGGCCAGGGAGATGGCTCAGTAGAACAAATGCTTCCCTAGAAAGCACAAGGGCCTGAGTTCAATAACAAGTTCTGAAAAAAAAAAAACAAAGAAAGAAAAAAAGAAAGAAAGAAAGAAAGAAAGAAAGAAAGAAAGAAAGAAAGAAAGAAAGAAAGAAAGAAAGAAAGAAAGAAAGAAAACAAAATAGGCTATTTAATTGTGAAGTTTCTCTTAAAGAAAATATTTTTTTCTATTATTTCTTACCGGAGTACCCTGAATGTAATCATCATTGAAAATTCTTTTGAGATGCTATATGCATGAACTCCAAGTGTTTCAACAGAAATTTTCCATCTTCCAAAGATGACTGTCAAAATGCTTTGCTTTAACAGACTTCAGTGTTATCCTAACTTTTAAGACTATTTCTAATAACTAATGAAAAGATTCATTGACACAAATACTCCAGAAAAAAATCATAGTTGTTTCCATAAATTTAAACTTTATTCTTCAAGTTTAGCTTTTCCTTATTCTTCCTTAAATCGTATTGACAATGATTCCCTCACACCTGTCCTTCATTCCAGAGACATAGGTTACGTGTAGCATTTAATACGAGTAGATACTTCTAATTTTTCTTTTCTTTCTTCTTTTTGCTTTCTATTGAGGGATAACAGAAGCACTATTTATGCAAAATGGCTTTGTTAAAACCCAGGTATTTTTTATGATCCTTTAGTCTACATGCAAAATGCACTAAGATGGAACTTCCAAGTGATTTCCTCTTTTGTTCTTGCAAAGAAAACTTGAATCGCTTATTATATTTGATATCTTGTATGCTGCTTTATTATAAATAATAGATCTTCTTATAAAAGGAAATGGGTGACACAGAAGTTTCTCAGTAAGCTCCCATTTCATATAGTCTTATTTTTACATTTATGTTGGATTTGATTCTACTTTTATGATGATTTCCTCTGTTATACTGTATTACAGTTAATTCAGTAAAAGCTATTTTTGAACATTCAAGGATGTAATAATTTATGATAAATATAAGTTGAATTCTCCATTTAAACTCAAATTTTAATTATTGGAAGAAGTAAAAGCCTAGATGCAAACAGAAACATATGCCCCTTGGATATTCACCTTAATGAGATTCATAGAATATTAAATATTTCTGATGCATAGCTTTTGCCTGTATCTCAAGTGTGCACATATTAGTGCTTTATGGTCATTTGTGCTTCCTCACAGCTCAGAACCCCTCATTACTGGTACATTTCCCTGAGCTTTAACTGCTTGCTCCTGTCTCAACTATATATACAACTCATTTTAAATCTACAAAGTTTATTTTAAGCTATTGTTGCTCAATTCCAATTAATATTTATATTTGATGATTGTGTTACAATTCTGAAGAGAGAATTTCTCACTTTTTCAGAGGGCTATCTGTGAGGTTCCGCCAGGCTGTAAAGTGGAAGAGAGAGCTGGGTTTCTGACTCCGTCTGGGTCTCACACCAGCCATGCTCCAACAGTGACTCCTCCATGGCCTTTGCAAGGCATCCAGGCTCTAGGACTTTGCTCTTTCAAGAATCAACACCATTTTACTCCACCATCTTATAATGAGAGGGCCAGCTAGTGGAGATCTAGACCCCGATTTTTCTGATGTCCAACCTATCATGTTCTGAAATGCCAGAAACAACCAGAAAGAGCTTCTTCTTCCAGGTCTGGAGCTTACCTATGCCACATCCTTGCTCTAAGCACCTGATTATGTGGTGCAATTGCGTAGCAACATCTCCTTTTAGGAAATCTCTTATGCCGGGCATAGCTTCTAAATTTCTCTCAAACTCTCTTCTTCCCTTTATGTCCCAAGCCCTAGTTAGGTAACTCTGCTGTATCTTTGTGTTCTATTTTGACCTTTCAACCCTAACAGCACTATACATAGTCAAAGATATTAAACGCTTTCTGCTGCCATACATGCCCTGATTTTTTTATTACTAATGAAACTCTGTTACCAACTGAATTCTGATATTACATAATACCAAATATAGTTACAAGCAACCAAATTTCAAAAACAAGAGCCACCCAAACAGCTCAGTGGATTAAAGTACCTACAAGCAGGCACAGAGGCAGGCGGTTTGAATCCCCACCTCCAGGATGCACTGAGATGGCAATTGAGACTGGTTGTGATGGCACATGACTATAATCCTAGTTCTTGGGAGGCTGTAAAAAGACAGATCACTATGGGTCCGATCTAGTCATGAGACCCTGAACACCCTGTAGACCCTTCCCTAAAATACAAAAAAATATATATTCATGGTCTGGTTTAGTTGCATCTTTAGCACTAATCCATGTTCTAAACTTTTGCCAGTAGGAAACCAGAATACAATAATGCTAAGTATGCTGTATATAGTGAATAATTAAATTTCCATCCCCGGTTGATTGTGACAAAGTGTCCAAAGATACTTGAGGGACAAAGTGTCTATGCTCGATGCAAATGGGATACAATGTCTTTTTTTCCACTGAACTCGGCAGCCTGAAAAATGTGAAGAGACAAACTCAGGGTTCAAACTCTTGGCTCAGTCAACAAAGACCAAAAGATTTTTCACAAATTCTTAAAGAATCTCCTGTTTCACTAAAACTTGTACTCAAACTTCAATAGTATGTATGTGTTGCAAAATATCTAAACATTAAAACAGAAACACTAAATCTCCTAGAAGTGAAAGTAGAAGTAACTCTTGAAGACATAGGGGTAGGCAAACAGTTCGTGAGCAAACATGTATTCACACAGGAAACACTTGAAAGATGTGGGATCAACTCTTATTGAGAAGTTTTTGCACATCAAAAGAAATTATCAACAAAGTGAAAACACAACCCACAAATTTTGAAAAAATCTTAACTAATAAGCACTCAGACAAAGGTCTGCTCTCTAGAATTTATAAAGAACTAAAATACAGTAGGGCCCTAAAATTTAAAGACCCAGTTCAGAAATGGGCATCCAAGATGAATACACACTTCTCAGAGGACGAAATTAAAGAAGCGAATAAATATATGAAAAAAGGCTCCACATCACTTAGCCATCTATGAAATGCAAATTAAAATAACACTGAGATGCCATCTCACCCCAGAAAGAATGGCTATCAGAAAGAAATCAATCAACAACAAATGTTGGAGAGCTTGTGAGAAAAAGGGAACCCCTCTCCACTGCTGGTGGGAATGTAGACTGGTGTAACCATTATGCAAAATCAAAAGTTGTGAAATTCACACACTCTTAGGGCTCGATGGTGTAAGACTTGTAAAAAGATTACTAGATTATGTCTAGAGGCAGTCTCATTTTTTTGCTTTTAATATTCCTATACTGAAGTTTTGGGCCACAAAACTTCAGAGCAAACTTAATACCATTTAAGGATGGAATTGCACTTTTAAAAACAGCAATGTTATCTTAAGATATCTGCATGTATATGTTAGAAGATATAATAGGTATTGACACAACTGTGAGTTAATAAATAGCAAGAGATCTTTCCTAACACCCCGAATAGCAGAGAACAAGACCATTTCACTTTCTTGACCTGAAACAATGAGTAGGAACATTTATGGGAGTTACTGGCAGTACTTTGGGGAGAGGGAATGTTGGTAGATCTACAGGAGTTCCTGGGGCTTTTATGCAGTACTTCTTTTATTTTATTTTGTCAGATTTCTTCTCTGTCATTGGATCATTGATTCAGGGAGCAGGGCCCAGTACCCCTGCTCATCACCATGAACTTCTGTCCACACAGAACTACCTGCTACCTCTTTCAGGAAGACATCTGATTTCCAAGATGAGCTAATTTTGTACTCCTGAAAATCACCACATTGGTGCGACTTGGCAACATTCTTTAGTCTTAGTAAAGTACTCTTTCCTTGTTACCTCCAGCTGGAGTATCTTAAGAATACTTCTCAATGACTCATATTTATCATTGTTCAAATATCTACTTGAGGTGATGTGTGTAGTACCTCCCACGACATCAACCCATGTGATGATCTTCCCCTCCTGGATCAACATGGCTTCTCTGCCAAAGCCAAGAAGAGGTACAAGCTGATAAAGTGTGCATCTTGATCAGCTTGTACCTCTTCTTGGCTTTGGCAGAGGTACAAAGCAGCTCTAGTGATCATGGTCCAATCTTCTTCCAAAAGCCCTGCATATGTACCAATGACGACTTTAGGATGCATTCTCAATATAAACCATAACAAGTTGGTACATTAAGACTACAAAAAGCTATAGGATGGGCAAGGTCAAACAGCTGGTAAGTGACAGCACCGGAACATTACACCAGGACAGACAGACTCCATATCCCTCAGATCTCTCCATTGCCTCAAATCATGAATTTCACATTCTGATAGAAAAAAACACTCCCACTTAGGCATTTTTTCCTGTGGACATAATTTCCCCAAGCCTGCAACACATTAGGTATGGAGACTGTGACTGCAGAGGACCCTAGAGAGATGGCTAAGAGTAAGAGGGAACAGAACTAATTCTGCACAACTGGGAAGCTCAGAGTTTTAGGTGTAATAACAGTTTTACTAGATTTGATTTTGAGGAGGTAATCAGAAGTAGGTGGAATAGAAGAAAGTTTTAAGAGAACACAAGAACCAACTTTAAGATAGTGACAGTAACTTAGAAAGAAGGTCTTGTATTCAAGAAATGCTGTAGTAGAAGCACCTAAATTTTAATGGCTGTTTTAAGTGCAGGGCAAAAGAAAAAGGGCTCTTAGGGGCCACTCTAAAAGGCTTGTTGATGGATGTTGTGAGACATGAAAAAACAAGAGCAGCAGCTTCAAAAATAAATAAAGTGAGCAAAATGGGATTTTGAGCAAAATGTGAATTTCTATTTTGGAGAAATTGAATTTGAAGCATTTGTTTTCATGTATTTATTCCATAACAGTCTTTGAGTTTCTCTAGTGAAAATGTTTTATTCATTGTTGTATGTTTTTCTTGGTCACTAAATACTTTGAGAGGGTGGCATCCGCTCAGGCTCATTGAATTGCCTGAATGAAAAACACATTTACTCTCCAATTCTTTAATATATGTGAAGGTCTCTAGTTACTGACCAATTGTTTAGCTTTAATAATATACCTACATAAAAATATCCTGTGTCCCATTTACTTTGGATGGTATTTCAAATGTTTAAAAAATGATTGTGGAAAGTTATATGAAATTGTAAAAGTCTACAAACTAAAGTGTTGATCTCTGACATTTAGGATATGCTGGCATAAAAGAAGTCTTTATTAAATTGAATGGGTTGATTAAATAGAGATAAACATCAATAATAGAAAAGAACACATGGACCAAGGATATATCTCAGCAGCACAGCTCTTGCCTGGCAAGCACAAGGTCCTGAGTTTGATTCCTGGTAGCTGCCCCTAGAAAACAAGACATGAAAAAAAGTGTACAGTGTGAGGTGAATATTTGGACCAGAGAAGAAACTACAATCAATAAACAAAATGTGGACATTGGATATCCAGAATGGGCATTTACTGTTAGTGACCACATAGTTCCCAAGAGAAGGAACAAAACTTATGCATCTGAGAGGTCTCTGATTCCCTCTTCAATGTGGTATGAAACCTAGTAATGTGTTTTTAAAGGAAGGTTAAAATAAAACATCAGCATACAACAGCACTGAGGTAGGTCTTCTCCATTTTTTCTGCTCATGAAGTGAAGTCCTGTCCAAAGTCCTGAACCAATATGCGCACCATCTCTGCTCTATACTGACCAGACACTGCACCCCCTGATTCATCCAACATCCAACAAAAATATTAAACATGTGGACAAATGAAGCTATCATCTGTTTCTTTTTGAAGGCTGCTGTTTTGTTGACATCATCCCTATCATTCTGATTGAAGCTATATGATTTTCCTTTGCACAATTTCCTCTCTCCAAATCTCTACTTCCATTGTTTGACAAAGAACCAGAATAACACAGCACTAGCTATTAGGGATGTATGTGTGAACCAAGATTTTCAAACCAGAACATCTGACCTTGTTTTATCACTAATTGGTCCTTGAAGGACATTTGATTCTAGCTGAGCCATGCTTACCATGAGCATATGGTACTCGTATTTGAACTGTGGCAAAAAAAAATCAGGCTTCCAATTCTCCTGGAGTTCCATATCACTTGGATGTAAGCCTGAACCTTTTTATAAACATTTTTTCCAACAGATAAAATAAGCCTTCTCGAAAATTAGGCCAGCACAAAGGAAAAACAGGGATAAAAAATACACAGAATATTACTGCAGATACATTTTTCTACCTTTGTCTGGACTGGAACTACCCACTCGAATTTTTAGGATGTAAGCCAATGAAATGTTTCGAATTTTCTTTTAGACTTTTCTTTTTTTCTTCATATTTTTGTTGTTTGGAGATTGCTGTTGGTGATTGCTATATGATCCAGTATTATTGTCTTCAAATTAAAAGATTCCTGGCTAATCTTCTCCTCTACAGGGAAAGCAGATACCTCTCTACCTTTTTCTCCACTCTGAAAAGGGCTTCATTCCTCTAAGCAGGTTCATTTTTCTGACCAGCCAAAAGTAAGGTCCTTTTATTCTGACTGTCCACAACGCTGATGGCTTGGGACTCGGTATGTTATACCGTGTCCCATAGTACTATGAGCTGTCTTCCATCACATGGTATTATAAGCTGCCTTCCTGCACCCAGATGCTTCCCAGAGATCTGGAAAGCACTACTTGTACTCCCTGACAGCACACATTGAAACTCTAACTCTATCCCATTGACTGAGAAAGCTAAATATTTCTTAATTTTCATACTCCATCTCCATTTCCCTACATAATACTCAAAGTTACATTTTTAACTCAGATTTGATATTTAGATGGTTAACACAAATTAAAAAGAGAAAGAAATTAGTTCTCCCAGTTGAAAATAAGGAAAAAGATCACCGCTTTACCTTTTTCCTAGAGAATATAATCAGAAGACTTGTAAGTTCTTTATCTAAGATATGTATACAACTATTTACCACTGAAAATAGGAAAAATTGTAAATGAATTGTTCTTTATCTTTAGACCACATATATAATGAGTATATCTATTTGAATATGTAAAAAGGTAGACTGATTTTTCTGGCTTTATACTATCTTTGAGTGTATGGGAGAGCTTCCAGGAGTGTGTGAGAGAGCTTCTACCTCTTCTATGCCCCCTGAACAACTCCTGACCCAGCCCAAGCCCAGCATATGAGTGAGACCATCAGTTGTGCTCTCAGGACCCCTATGAACCCTTCCAGAATGATCTCAGACCCAGTATGTAGGTGAAAACTTCTGCCACACTCTCAGGACCCTCCAGATGCAGCCCAAGTTAATCGAAGAACAGAACATCATGCCAGAGTGGCACAGCAGGTTCACGTCCAAGGGCTGCAGTAGGGAAAAACTGAGCACAGCAGAGAGACCCAAGTCAGGTATAACTGGATGAATTCAAACTTTGTACATCTACACCCAGTAAACTGAGATACTTTGTTTGACCAAGATCTATAAGAGTATCCTCCCTCTTTCTCTCTTGACTGAGAGAGAGTGAAAAAGGTAATTGGGGTGAACTAGTCTGTCTGGAAAACACCAGGCACACCAAAGGGAGGTGATCAGACAGAATGTAGCAGAACGAACTTAAATACAAATTCCCAATTAAATATCTGCTTAGTTGGGGCCAGGGAGATGGCTCAGTGTAATAAGCACTTCCCTGGCAAGCACAAGGGCCTAAGTTCAATCCACGCTTACAAAAGAAATATCTGTTTTGCTATACAGACATAATGATTGCTCTTACTGTCTAAAATACAAAGCCATTACTTACAAAAGGTTCTCAAATGCTAAATATCATTGCCCATTATTAGTGCTCCTTATTGTAGCTCTGTAAATACAAAACTAGAACTGCCTTAATCATATAATCTCTCTTGTGTAAAAATTTCTGTAAGTGCTAATGTTATAACTTCACCAAAGCTCTAAAACAAAGGCTAGAGGACAGTGCTATACAAAATGGCAAAGAGAAGGAGCAAAATGCAATCTCAGGCCCCAAGCCCACCCAGAACAAGTGAAGAAGACACTAGCACAGAAGAAATTGGGACTCACACATCTGAAATGTCTGAATTAATACTGTCTGAAGTAAAGAAACAACTGCAGAAAGATATAGAAGAACTCAGACTAGAAATAACCTCTGAAATAAAAAAGAAATCTCTGAATTAATAGCATCTGAAGTAAAGAATCAAATGCAGAAACACACAGAGGAAACAAAATCAGAAATAATTTCTGAAGTAAGAAAACGCTAACTAAAATGAAAGAATTCCACCACCCCCCAAGACCTCCAAGCAAGCGAGGCAACCCACCCCAGCCTGGCCTGCCTGAAACTCCCTGGAGCCCCTGCCAAGTGACTGAGAATTTCTTTCCCAAGCACCGCAGCACCCTGAACCCCTGCCCCCAAGACCAATGAGCAAGCGAGAATTTCTGTGACTCCTCTGGCCCCCGATTGAGCCTAGCATTGCCTAGGAGAGCTTTGGCTCTCCACGGTGCTCCCTGGGTTAGGTGCACAACAGAGGGGAAACACAGGCTCACAGGTGGGCCAGAAGGTCTCCAGGAAAAAGGATCTGAACACAATAGCGAGATCCAGGCCAGGCATAACTGGATAATCTCAAAATTAATAGAGAGGCCCCTGAATATCATTACCCACTAAGGCTGTAACTGCACCAAAGCTCTACACCAAAAGTCCTCAGTGCTATACAAAATGAAAAAGACAGAGCAAAATGTAATCACAGGCCTCAAGCTCACGAATGATAAGTACAGCAGACAAAAGCTTAGTGGAAATGAATGAATTAAGAATTGGAAGAAAAACAAAAAATACATCAGAAAGGTGTAAAGGAACTCAAACCAGAATTAATGTCTTGTATAGAAAAGCAATTTTTGAATACATAGCATCTGAAGTAATGAAACAAATCCAGAAACGAATAGGGGAAACCCAATGCCCACCAATAACAGGTGCAGAGAACAGTATTTCAGCTTAAACATATGAATTAACAGCATCTCAAGCAAAAAAAAAAAAAAACAAGAGCAGAAAGGTAAAGAGGAACTCGGAGCAGAAATAATTTCTGAAATAAAAAAGAAATCTTTAACATCATAGCATCTGAAATAGAAAATCAATTATGGAAATATATGGAGGAAACCCAATTTGGAAAAAACTCTGCAGTGAAAGAATAGTTACTTCTAAAGAAGATGTTGATAAAAAAAAATTATAGAGGAGAATAGAAATATGATGGATTCCTTGAAAGAGAAATACAGGAAAGAAATCGATTGTATGAAGCAGAGTCAAAGAGATATAGAAGAACTGACAATCTCAATCACAAGTCTACAAAGCCATTTGAGTGAAAGCGAAGACAGAGTTTCAGATCTTGAAGATGCTGGTGCAGCTGGTGAAAAGGTAAGAAATGATATCTTACAAATAACTAGGATGCAGGAAAAAATAATCCATCACCTGCAAGAGAATTCCAAGATGAATAATGTGAAATTAATGGGCATCAAGGAGAATGAAGGAGTCAAAACAAATGATATAAAGAAAATATGGGCAAAAGTAATACCAGAAAACTTCCCAAATATGAGGAAAGAATCTAACATTCAGGTAACTGAAATATACAGAACACCAAATAACTTCAACACGACTAAGAACACACCGAGACATATAATAGTCAAGATCCCAGAAATCCAACACAAGAATGAAATACTAAAAGCTTCTAGAGAACAAAGAAGATCACATTCAAAGGAAACCCCATCAGAATTACAGCTTGCCCCTCTTTACAAACCACGAAGGCAAGGAAAACATGGAGCAGAGTACTTCAAGTACATAAAGAAAACAAATTCTAGCTGAGTTTACTATACCTTGCAAAACACTCTTTCAACATTGATGGAGAAATGAAAATCTTCCATGACAAAGAACAACTAAAGAATTTCATGATGACAAAGCCATCCTTTTACAGGCTACTGAAAGATGTTCTAGAGGGAGGACAATGACCAGAACTCCACCAACGAGAACAGACGGAACGTACTAAATAGGGCAAACAATTAAACACAGGACAAAAAAAGAATAAACAACAGTAGGTAAATAACATAACAATCCTAAGTCAACACGTTTCAATTATAACCATCAATGTAAATAGACTCAATTCACCTATTAAGAGAAATAGACTGGCACAATATATTAGGAAACAAAACTCAACAATACACTGTATAAAAGAGACACATTTACCTCAAAAAGACATGCATAGGCTTCAAGTCAAAGGATGGAAAACAAGACTACATGCACCAGCACCTCAGAAAAAAAGCAGGAATAGCAATTCTGTTCTCAGACAGCCACAACTTCAAACCAGGAATGATCAAATGAAATAAAGAAGGTCACTATATACTGGTTAGGGGAAAAATTCAAGAGCAAGAGGAAACACTCATAAATGTCTATGCACCAAACACAGGAGCCCAACTATGTAAGACAAATCTCAGTAGACATGAAAAATCTAATATCCAAGAACACATTCTTAACAGGAGATGTAACACCCCCTTATCTCAAAAAGTTAGGTCAACAAGACAAATATTAGCAAAATATCAAAACTGAACAAGAGCTTGGAACAAATGGACCTGGTGGACATATACAGAGTGTTCCACCCAACCACAGCTGAATACACATTTTTTTCAGCTGCACATGGGTCATTTTCCAAAATAGACCACATAGTAGTCCATAGGTCATGCATAAGTATAAGCAAGAAAACAAAAATTATTCCATGCATATTATCTGATCACAGTGCAATGAAACTGGAACAAAATGACAATAGAAACCAGAAAAACCCACTAAATTTGTGGAAATTAAACAACAAACTGCACAGCAATCAATGGGTCACAAATGAAAACAAATAATAAATTCAACAATATCTACAATTCAATGAAAATTCAACAATAACTTACAGTAATTTATGGGATGAGATGAAAGCACTTTTCAGAGGGAAAATCATACTTATGAACTCACACATTAGGAAAACAGAATGGGAACAAATAGGCACTCCAATGTTGCGCTTCCAACATCTACAAAAGGCAGAGCAAACCAAACACAAAGCCAAAATACAGGAAGAAATCATAAAGATTAGAGCAGAAATTAATTCAACTAAGATGAAGAAAATAGTTCAAAGAATCAACGAATCAGAAAGCGAGTTCCTTGAGAGACTAAATAATATCGATAAGCCCTTAGCTATCCTCATCAAAAAGAGGAAAGAAAAAATTCAAACACAAGCAATGAAAAGGGTGAAATCACCACAGACCCAGTGAAAATTCAGAAGATTATCAATAGCTACTTTGAGAATCTTTAAGTTGACAAAATAGAAGACACAGAAGAAATGGACAGATCCTCGAAAAGTAAAAATTACTAAAACTGAATCAAGAACAAATAATAACAAATCTCAATAAGCCAATAAAAGCCAACAAAATATTAAACATAATAAAAAGCCTGCCAATAGAGAAAAGTTCAGGTCATGAGGGATTCACCGCTGAAATATACAAGAAATTTATAAAAGATATAATCCCTACACTCCTCAAACTCTTCAATGAAATTGAAAAGGAAGCAGTCCTCCCAATATCATTTCTGGAGGAAAGTATTATACTGATTCCAAAGCCAGGGAAAGACACAACCAAGAAAGAGAACTACAAGCCAATCACCCTCATGAACATAGATGCAAAATTCCTCAATAAAATCCTAGCAAACAAAATATAGCAAATCATCAAGAAGATCATACACCATGACCAAGTAGGATTCATCTCAGGAATGCAAGTATAGTTCAATATTTGGAAATCTATAAATGTAATACACTATATTAATAGACTGAAATCTAAAAACAACATGATCATCTCAATTGATGCAGAAAAAGCTTTTGACAAAGTCCAACACTCATTCATCTTCAAAACCCTATAGAAAATTGGAATAGATGGCCTCTACCTCAATTTGATAAAAGCCATCTATGACAACCCAATGGCTAACATAATTCTGAATGGGGAAAATCTAAAATATTTTACTCTTAGATCTGGTACAAGACAAGGATGTCCTCTATCGCTCCTCCTATTCAATATAGTTTTGGAATCATTAGCTACAGCCTTTAGACAAGAGACAGAAATAAAAATGAATAAGAATAGGTAAAGAAGAAGTTAAATTATCACTATTTGTAGATGATATGTTTCTTCACTTGGAACACTGAAAAAACTCCACCAAGAAGCCATGAGAATTGATACAGAAATTCAGTAGCATGGCAGTATACAAAGTCAGTACTCAAAACTCAATAGCTTTCCTCTGCATAAATAACAAACACACTGAGAGGGAAACAATAGAAGCAATACCTTTTACAATAGCACTGTGGAAAATGAAATATATCAGAATCTACTTAACCAAGGAAGTCAAAGATCTTTTCATGGAAAATTATAATAACCTAAGAAAAGACATCATAGAGGATTTCAGAAAATGGAAAGATATTCCCTGCTCCTGAATAGGAAGAATCAACATCGTTAAGATGGCCATACTCCCAAAATTGTTGTACAGATTTAACGCAATCCCCATCAAACTGTCTGACATGCATCCAAGACCTTGAGAAATCATTCCTAAAATTTATTTGGAACCACAAAGACCTAGAATAACAAAGGCAATCTTGGCCAATAAAGACAAGGCAGGAGGCATCATGATTCCTGACTTGATATTATACTACAAGCTACTGTGATAAAATCAACATGGTGTTGGCAACAAAATAGACCTGAGGATCAATGGAATACATTGAAAGATGCAGAGTCCTGTAGGAACAAACTTAGCCACCTGATCTTCGATAAGGGGGTCAAACATGCTCACTGAAGTAAGATAGGCTCTTTAACAAAGGGTTCTGGAAAAAACTGGCTTTCTACCTCCAGGATACTAAAGCTTGACCCATGTCTATCACCATGCACTAAGCTAAACTCAAAATGGATTAAAGATCTAAACATTAAAACAGAAACACTCAATCTCCTGGAAAAGAAAGCAGGAGGAACTCTTGAAGACATAGGGGTGGCAGAGTTCATGAACAAGCATGTATTCACATGGGAAATACTTGAAAGAATCAACAACTGGCACCAACTCTTATAGAGAAATTTTTGCACTTCAAAAGATATTATCAACAAAGTGAAAAGACAACACAAAATTTCGAAAATATCTTAACTAATAAGCACTCAGACAAAGACCTGCTCTGTAGAATTTATAAAGAACTAATATAAATTAGGGCCCTCAAATTTAAAGACTCAATCCAGAAATGGGCATCCAAGAAGAATACACAGTTCTTAGAAGATAAAATTAAAGAAGCAAATGCATATAAGAAAAAATGCTCCCCATCACTAGCTATCTACGAAATGCAAGTTAAAACAACACTGAGATACCATCTCACTCCAGAAAAAAATGGCTATCATAAAAAAAAAATCAACCAACAACAAATGTTGGCAAAAAAGGAACTCTTCTCCACTGCTGGTGGGAATGTAGACTGGTGCCTCTATTGTGGACATCAGTGTGGAGACTCCTCCCAAAACTAGGACTATATATCCCTTTCATGCTCTCCCTATACTTGGAATTTTTGTGGAGGAACTGAAAACATCATATCATAGTGATATTTGTGTACCTATGTTTATAGCAGCACAACTGTGATAGAAAAATCTTAAAAGAACCAAAATATCTGCCACATGAGGAATCTTTGAAATAGATGAGGTGTTTTTAAACAATTGAGTATTACTCAGCTATAAAGAATGATAAACTTCACGCACTTATATTTAAGTGGATGCCACTTTAACATATACTCATAAATGAAATACACCAGACACACATGTGCAAATATCATATAGTATCCTAGTAAAAGGAATAAAAGAAGAAACCCAAGTAGAAAAGTATAATAACAACTAAAAAGAAGTTAGTCAGATAGTTAGGGTAAAATAAACTGAATATGTTGCAGGGAAATAATTATCTTCTCTTCTGGATGGTTAACGATCCAAGTTTTCAGATCAAAAGTTGGAGAAATGGAAGGGCTGCAAGGTCAGCCAACATTTTGGCCCTAGTCTTTAAAGTCAGTGAAGACTCAGGACATAGAAGAACCTGTACTGCAACATGATGGAACACAGTTGTGTTCCAGATTTTCTGACCAAGGAGATTGTGGAACCACAGAGGAATGTGACTGATGATGTATAGTGTGCCTAAGGAGAGTCACATGGAGAGAAAATTTTCTCTCAGGCTTTCACAGAGAGCAAACTGGTCAAGCAATGGCCGTGACTCATCCACATGGCTGATACTAACAAAGGATCTAGAAAGTGAGGTACAGACTTCTATAAGCTTGAGGAAACTTTACAGACTTCATCAGATACAAAAGTTACAGTTTTGGTTATATAGATCTTGCTCTATCTCAGTCTTAACCATCCAACAGAGAAGTATAAGAATGAGGCATATAAAAGAAGGCCATATTAACAAGCTGAGCTGTAAATGGCTCTAGTCAACAACTTCTTCGGATAAGCCACTAATATTTTGGACTGCTGGACTATGCTTGATTGTTTCACTGAATTCAAGCCCCTATAATTATTGAATGGTAATGGAATACCCATCTTTGACAGGACTAAACAAAAAAAGGGGGTGATAGAAAGGAAGAATCATTCTGTGTTTGTATAAACAGTACAGATAGGATAAATATGCAGTACTTTTGCATAATTCTATGAGAAAAGAGATTTGCACTAATAGTGTTTGGACAGGATATCCTGTCTTCTTCCTTTACTATGGATAACCACTAGGAAAATAGCAATGTAAAAAGTATTAATTATTGAAACTGTGCTATAATTCAGCTTTTAAAAAAAGATAATTATACAGCTACATTCTCTCAATTCATTGATTAGAGGCATCCTCTCTAATAGTGTCTATAAATAGAATATCATGTATGCACCTTGGACAACAAAAAATCACTATGAAAACAATACGCAATGCATTGATTGTTGAATCTGCCCTACTAATTTGATTTGAAACTGTCTCATTGCTACTTGTTCTTAAATAAGATAAAAATAAATAAAATGAAAGAATTAATAACTTCTTCTCAAGAAGACACTGATAAAAAATAGAGGAGATTAGAAAAATGATGGGATACTTCAATGAGCAATCTAGGAAAGAAATAGATCCCATGAAGTAGAGTCAGAGATATAGAGGAACTTAAAATCTCCATCACAAGCTTGCAAAACAGTTTGAGTGAAAGTGGAAATAGAGTTTCAGATCTTGAAGGTGCCATTGCAGCTAGTAAAAAGGTAAGACCTCTTAAAAACAACTAGGACTCAGAAATAAATAATTCATCACCTGCAAATTGATGCAAAGAGGAACAATGTGAAACTGATAGGCATCAATGAGAAAGAAGGAGTCAATTCAAATGATATAAAAAATATGGGCAGAAGTAATAGCAGAAAACTTTTCAAATATGGGGAAACAATGTGATATTTATGCAACCGAAGCATACAGAACTCCAAAGAACAACCCAATTAAAAACACACTGACATATAATAGTCAAAATCACAGAAATCCAGGACAAGAGGCATATACTGAAGGCCACTAGAGAAAAGAAACAGATCACTTTTAAAGGAAAACCCATCAGAAAAATGGCAGACTTCTCTTCACAACCCATGAAGTCAAGAACAGCATGGAGCAGAGTACTTCAAGTCCAATATGAAAACAAATGTCAGCCCAGACTACTATACCCTGCAAAACTCTCAAGTTTGAAGGAGGAATGAAATTCTTCCGTGACAAAGAACAACTAAAGAATTTCATGATGACAAAGCCAACCCCACACACATTACTAAGAGATGTTCTAGAGAGGTACAAAAATTATCAAAACTCCATGAAGGAGATTGGAAGGAACCCAGTAAAGGGGGAAAATAAACACAGGAGAAAAGAGTAAACAACAGCAGGTAAATATAATGTCTAAGTTTTTTACCTGTGATGCACCTCATATTCTGTTTTAATGCTTACTCACTATCAAAATCATTTAAAATCAACATATCTTTTGTAAAAACGTAACTGTTTTTGATCCAAAATCTATCAAACAACTTATTCAGAAAACATTATCATAAGCAGAGTTTGCAGTATGTGGAAAGGCTTTTGTAATTTTGTTCCCTTCCTAACTTCTCTTTTTCCTTAATGTGCCTGCCCATATTTAGATATTTTCTACCTGCTCAACCACTCTCACTAAACTCTAGAAGAAAATATGCCACTCTTCCATGCTTCTTGGCTCAGTGAGCATCTCTTAATGGTTAGCCACTTATCATTTCTTCTGAAACAGTCCAGTGTCCTCTCAAAGAGAAAGTTTGTGAACGCAATGTCTCCATCCCTTTACACCAATATATATGCAATTTCCCATCTCAGAAAACCTTTGAAAACTCATAAGATTAAGTGCAAGCAGGATCAGCATGGTATATAGCATGTCTGGATGTACAAACTGGCCCCAATGTATGTAAGATGCCAGCACACAATATGAGGTTAGTACAGGCTAATCTGCTAATCTCACCTTTTTTTGTGCAGTACTTGTTGAACTGCTGAACGGGGCAACAAAAGTAATTCCTGATGCAAAAAAATGACAATGCCCTCATGAATCCCAGAGAATATATATACTCTAGTTGTAAACCAAATAGAGTACCTCTTTATATAAACACTTGCTCCTTGCTCATGACATATCACCTTTCTAACCACTGATAAATCCCCTTATCAGGCATGGATTATACTATACAAATTTTTCAAGTTAATACATATCTGGCCTTTGCTGAAAGCTATGATTCATACATGTGAATGTGAATGGAAAAAGAGGCAAAAATACAATTTTTATAAAGCTAGAAGCAGTATCTAAAAATATAATTCCTTGGTAGAAAATAGCATTTTATAATTGCTAAAAACAATAACTCTGTGTATCACTCACCTAGGTCAGCCTTAGGAAGGATAATTAAAAAGGATTGTGATTAATGATGGTCCCAAAGGAAAAGCTAATTTCTTGTTTTGTTTCAATGCAATGAATTTCTAGATGTAGGCTCATCTCAAACTCCAAAACATTAGTTTATAATAATCATGTTCATCTAATGAAAAAACCTGACTGTCAACACCAAAGCCACACGACTGAAGACGCCAAAGGAAGTTGTCTTGGTAGGGTGATAAAAATCACCTGCTTGGGTTCAGTAAATGCCATCAAGTTAAAGGGATAGAATGAATAATACATAACTATATCTTAAGTGTGTCTTGGAGTTCCAAAAAAATGAAAATAGATAAACTTATAAAATCATGTTTGGGTTTTGAGTAATTATAGCTAATATAAAGTATATGAACATCCTGTGAAATATTAAAAGTGAATAGGAAATTTACTATAAGAAAATAATGTGTATGTAGTCATAAAAGATGTATTTAACTAAATTTTGACATATCCATATTGGGATAACATAAAAGTGCAAAATCCAAAATCCTTATAAAAGGGAATTGGCCTTTCCACCTTTTTCCAAAGGTGGAAAGTTTTCTTTGGATCTCTGTTTGTAGAGGTTTCAGTCCATAATGGGCTGACTTCAAGGTAGGTTGCTACTCAGGTATCACAGAGGAGAAATGGTCTATGGCAGCAAATAAGGCATGAGCACAACACTTCCCATCCATTATATCTTGTCCAAGCTCTTAGCGAACTAGCATTCAAAACTCCTTCATGCCAGTACCCTTGATCATAACATCGCAGCACGAATTAAATCTAGTATCACACAAGCTGATGCAGCTACCTCTGGCAAAGCCCCACCTACTACTCCAATAGGGTTTTTGGAGAACATATATCCACAGGGCAAGACAAGGTCAAGCTTGGATTTCCTCAACTCAATTTATCATACATGATCCTCAACAAAGGTGCTTGGCATAATGACTTAAATACTTTTGAATTTGCCCACAATGGAAGCTCCAGTAAATCTGTTCGTTGCAGAAAAAGGACAGAGAAATGTTGCTTTGCTGAGGATGAAAAGGACAACAGAAAAGATGGCCTGACAGCTTCATATGAATGAGAAGGACTCCACCATCTGCAGCCTCAAAATTGCAAAAGTGAAAGACTATTTTCAAGAGAGCCCCAGATCTTCATGATGCAGATTGCTATTGGCCTTGGGCAGCTCCGTGGGATTTGGATCATAGGTAGTGGGCTATCTCTGTATATCCCAGAAATTAGGAAGTCTAGCACTGCTTCAGCTGGCAGCTGATCCTATTTTCATGCTCTTTGTGCTTGTTTTGTGCCCGGGATGAATGCAAGACCTGTGAAATCAGGAAGACTTACATCCTGGTTTCAGAAGTTATCTAGGTGGTCAGGCAATGTTCCCTGAGACAGTCATGAGTGAAGCTGTGAGTGTGAAGCTGAATATGCCCTGGAGACCTGAGAAATCTGCAGAAGACGGGCATGTGAATCATCCTGTAAGGAAAGCTGTAACGAAGGAGCTAAGGTGGCCAAACAAAGAAGCCATGGGATTTACAACCACCACAAGTGCCATAGGGACAGAGTGACCCAAGTGCTCCTAATGAACAACTTGCCAGAGATTTGCAGAGAAGTGGCCAGTGAACTGTGGATGTTAATGTTTTCCATCCTCAATTTTTGTCTTGCTTAATTTTGCTTCCTTTCTATCCCCTTGGTTTGACCTTTTGCAATGGAAGTGTCTCTATCTGACATCATTAAGTGTTGGATGTGCTTAACTCTGTTATGATGTGTATAGGGACTTATAGCTAAGAATTTGTCTAAAATCACCTAAGGGGTCTATGGATTTGGACTTTTCAGTAATGCTGAATTAATAGGATCTTGGTAACTGCCAGTGATAGACAAAATGCCATTGCATAATGGGACATGAACAAGCACTTGTGGGGCCAGGGGAAGAACATTATGGTTTTTAGTAATGTATAAATTTGACATATGTGACAGTCAACACATATGATTATTATTATATAAGTTAGGATGATTTTTGTTTTGTTTTGTGAAGGGCTTTTTTATTACCAAGAACTGAATTCAAGACCTTGTGCTTGCCAGGTGCTTGTGCCATTAGCTGCATCACTCGCCCTTACCATATAGTTTAGATAATGGGGAATAAGTGAGAAAAATTAGTCAATAAATTAAAAATATATTTCCTCCGAAGAACAGAATATGGCTGGGAAGTGGTATATGGAAGTTGTGTTTTTTAAAACAAATAAGAAAATGAGAGTCATAGTGATGTTAATGATCATGGAAACCTCCTCCCTTGCAAGAAATGTCTGCCAGTGCAAGATTGGGTCCAATTACCTCTCCCAGGTGATTTTTCACTTCAAGACTTTATGGTATCCTTGAGGTATTACAAGGTAGGGAATGGTGAGTTTTCCTAAGATTTGTCTCCAAATGGGTTAATTCGTTGGTTTTCCCAAGAGAAAGCATCATAAAAAGACATAATTTCAGATGCTCATTGGTGCCCCTCCAAACCAAGAGATACTTTCACAAAACATGGCAAAACTGATAAGGTTTCTATGGTCCCTTTTATTACACTTTAGACACTTGCCTTGTGCTCACTGGTTCAACACACTAGGGAGCAGGTGAGTTTAGTAGATGCTTAAGAAGTAACCTTAACTGCATGTTTGTCTCTTTACTACCAGGTAAGTAACCCTATTGTCACTTCTTGGTTAAATGCACCAGTAGAAAGTAGTTCATTGCTGTTCAAATCATCTTCCATGAGTGGCCAGATGTAGTGATTAGCAAATATTTCCTTATGCTAAATCAAGACCTCCAACAAGTTCAAAGTAACTTCCAAAGTAAAACTGGGATAGGTTCAGAAATCACCCAAAGGGACATAAGGAAGGGGTCCAGAATCTGGCTCGCATGTATGTAGCCACCTACTCAATGACAGAAGTGATAACGTTGAGCCATGAGAAGCAAACGTCTTTTCCACAATAACAATGATATAAGACATCTATTTGGAATGTGAATCTTATATGATTTCATATGTTACTGAAAATTCCATCTGTAATATAGTGCTGAATGTAAAATATGAAATAGCAAATCTACAGCCCCACACCTGAGGTACACTGAGACAGCAATTGAGACTGGCCGTGGTGGTGCACTCCTGTAATCCCAGTACTTGGGAGGCTGAAAACAGGAGAATCAATGTGAGTCTGATCTATGTAGTGAGATCCTGTAGACCCTGCAGAGCCTGCACCAAATACATAAAAAAATAAAAGAAAATAGTAAATCTTCTAAAACATAGGATAATATCTTTATGAGTTTTAGTTAACAAAGGAATTAAAATATGAAATACACTAAAGAATTGTATTTTGTACTATATCAAAAGTAAAATTTATTATTTGTGAAGCTAAATCAAAATAAAATTAAAAGTAATAAAATTAATTTCAATTAAAATTAAAATTATTATTTCGACTGTGAAGTAATACAATATACTTGTAAAACAGCCATGAATACTCCATGTATAATACTAACAAGCCTTAAGATTTCAAAAATATCAAGAAATAATCAAATAATGACTTTTTAAATTAGAAGGTTAACTGTGGCCACAATAAGATATTCAAATGGTAAAGAAACATTATTAGTCAGCTGGGAGCCACAAATTAAAATCTCTACATCAGTGAAATAATACTGTGCACTCATTGGGATGTTTAAATGATTTTTTAAAACAACTGAGTAAAAAAAGACTGATTTTAAAGAAACAACTCAGTGTTGTGTACATACACTTACTCAATTAATTCAATCGCTATGTACTGCAAGCATGTCTTCAGAGAAATTTTTAAAGAAAGAAATTGTGAAAAATTTTGGCAAGAAAACGGAACAAATCACACTCTCATACACTGCTATTAAGAACATATATTTGCGCAACTACATTTGAAAGTTGTTAAGAAGTACTTACTAATGCTGCAGATGTGTATATCTGCGCCCTGAAATTTCATACTCCCGTTTACATTGAGCAGAAATTCATACAAATGTTCACCAAAAGACATGAGTAAGAATATTTGAGGCATTAGTACGAATAGCCACCCAAATTGCAAATGAAAAGATATATCAAAAAGCAGCACAATCCTGAGAATAAAGGGACCACAACACAAGTACTTTTGACGCTGGCCTGCTGGGAGCAGGAGATAAGAGCCCTAAATTTGATTAACAGTTATCTACCAGCTTCCAGCTCCTCAGATGTATTCCAGAGCATTTCCTTTTCCTTGTCCTGTTTGGATATAACCACATGGAAGAATCTCACAAACAATGTGACAGGAAAAGTCAGGTAGCAAAATAGTAGGAAAAGTCAGGTAGCAATGTGACAGGAAAACAATGTAGCAAAATAGTAGGTGCTACATGATAGCAATTGTAGAAACCCAAAATCAGGGAAAATTCATATGTTTCACTAGAAGGCATGACAGCAGTCACCCCTGGTATGTAGATAACTACTAAAAACAGGCTAATGGGACCACTGTATGTTCTGATGGTGTTCTATTTCTTGATTTGGGTGACTTACCTAGAAAGAATTTAATTTAGTCATTCATTGCTAACCTGTAAGGAGCAAGGGAGATGGCTCAGTAGAATAAGTGCTTGCCTGGCAAGCACAAGGGCCTGAGTTTAATCCCCGGATCTTCAAAAAGAAAAAGATTAAAAATAACCTGTGAAACAAACTGTGAAGCTTAGGCTGAAAGCTTTATATAGAAAACTAGATTCAGAAATGTTAATCCATACTAATATTCATAATATACTCAATCAAAAATATTTAATGACTGTTGATGAGCCCATCCTGTGGCTTACCCAAAGATAGAACAAAAAGAAAGAAAAAGAGCAATTAGCTAGACTTGGAAGAGTCTATCTCAGAAGGTCTGAGACATGACCTACTATATAATCTTTACTGTGTTCCTCATGTAAGCTTCAGTTATTTCATCTTTAAGTGGGAAATATCTTTACAGTGAGAAGCCACTCGGTGGATTTATTATAAAAATCACAAACAAAATGATGGGGCCCTAGAAATGAAAAACACTATGCACATGTGGCTATTTGGAAGGCTGGCTCTTCAGACTTCTTAGAGGTTACACTTTGAGAGAAGTATTTGCATATGCACCCCAAAATAAAAT
>PVKA01025201.1:0-33234 GCA_004027165.1 Ctenomys sociabilis
GATCAGCTCTTCTAACAGTTTGGGGATACGATATTGCACAGCGTTCTGGTATGCTGTGGACATGGACAGAGTCTGTGATGTTTGCTGGTGTGCGGGTGTCACTTGTGGGACTGAGACCTTTCTATTTCCTTGCTGTTCCCCCTGTAGACCTGGATAGAATCATGACCCATAGGGTGCAGGAGAAGTCCATTTGTAGAGTATGCTGAAGGAAATATTTTGCTGCTGTATGCAAAAAAATAATTGAAAGACTGCTTTTGTGTAGCTCTGTTTTCTCCTCTGTTTCATTATTTGTCGTATTTGGTAGGTTCTTTCCATTCTTATTCATGGAATTGTTGTCACTTTGATCCCTCTCTAGAACATCATTTAGTACTCTGAGTAGGATTGACTTTGTTATCAGGAAATTCTTTATTTGTTCTTTGACATGGAAGCATTTCACTTCTCCATTATATTTGAAAAAGAGTTTTGCAGGGTGTATCAGTCTGGGTTGGAATTTGTTTTCTTGCAAGATTTGTAGTACTTTGATCCATGCTCATCTTGACTTGATAGTTTTAATAGAAATCTGCCATTACTCTGCCAGGTTTTCCTTTAAATATGATGTTTGTTTTCTCTAGCAGCTTTTAGTGTACTATTCCTCTGCTAAATTGCTGGAATCTTGTCTAAGGCCATACCACCCTGAATGCACCCGATCTCGTCTAAATTGCTGGAATCTTGATTATTATATGTCTCGGTATGTTTTTAATTGGGTTGATGTTATTTGGAACTCTATATGCTTTGGTTACCTGAATATCAGATTGTTTCCTCATATTTGGGAAGTTTTCTGCTATTATTTCAGTCCATATTCTTTTTATATAGTTTGTATTGACTCCTTCTTTCTCATTGATGCCTATTAGTCTTATGTTGTTCATCTTTCCATCATCTTACAGATGTTGAATCTTTTTTCCTGTATCCTAGTTGTTTTTAAGAGATCTTTTGTTTGTTTTCACTACCTGTAATGGCCTCTTCAAGGTCTCTGTAAAATCTACAAAATAATAGCTTTGGAGGTATAGAAACAAGTGATGAAATTTATAGAGGATATCAGATCAGAAATTATTTCTGAAGTAAAAAATGATGATAAATATAAGAAGCACTACCTGCTTCTAAAGAAAACACTGACAAAAATAAAATAGAGCAGAACAGAAAAATGATGGGATTCTTGAATAACTAATATAGGAAAGAAGTAGAATCCATGAAGCAGATTCAAAGTGATATTCACAAAATTAAAACCTCAAGTACATGCTGACAGAACCACTTGAATGAAAGTAAAAAGGTCTCTTTATCATTTTGAATAGCACTGCCTTCTGACCTTAGGTGTAACAATTTGGTAGAGTTATTATCTTAACACCAGGTCTGGATCTACCAAGTTCAAACTTGTTCGGGTGGGTATGGCTTAAGTCTGACTGCTGTGTTCCATTTCTTCTTGATACAGCCCTTGGTGGTGAACCCACTATGCCACTCTGGCAAGATATCCTGCTTCTAGATCACCTGGGTGGGTCTTGCCATTGGCCTCTACCCTGGGCTTATCTTCTTGAGGAATTTCCATTTCCATGTCAGCCCTGGGCCTTGACTGGAATGAAGATCTGGTAGGCCCCATGTGGTCTCACTCACATGCTAGGTCTGGGACAAATGAGGATCTTGTGGACCCCGATGGTCTCACTCACATGCTAGGCCTGGGCTCTGGGTCGAATCTGGTGACGAAATCTTGAGGCAGTGTCTAAAGAAGTTTCAGTATTAACATCTGGACCTAATGGGAAAAAATGGCATAACTGATTGATGACATCTGCTACTGGCATGAGAAGAGTGAATGCATTCATTCTGTTAAATATCTTTTCCCCCCTCTTACCAACAATCAGTCTTCCTGACCATAAGACCTCAGTTGGAAGAAAATACATAAAGAGAATGTCCTACTCCTGGAATAGGGAAATTAATTCTAGCTCTCAAATTTCCCTGCTGTTACCTTTTTGAAACTCCTAAAGTAATGCGCAAGCAGAAGGTCCTCAGTAAGGACATGCTAATTGATTGATGTTAGGATAGAAAGAAATATTTTCACACTAGAGCTTTACATCCTGCTTGGTAACCCTATGTCAAATGCTCAATAAGTGTTTTATAATCCCCTAACGAACAAAATATGATTTTCAAAGCAGACATGAGTTATAGTTTGTCAAGTACAATCTCATTTGACATAAATTGGATAATATGTATACGTGTGTGTGTGTGTGTGTGTGTATATATATATATATAATTTTTTGTTATAGGGTCTTGGTACTAAGCTGAGACTCATAATGATTCTCCTGTGACAGACTCCCCAGTCAGTTCTCAGATTACAACTGGGCAACAACTCACCAGGTTTCAGTGGCCTGCAGCCATGCAGTACCTGGGATGGAACTCTGGTCCTTGCACTTGCCAGGCAGACAATTAGAGCACCGAGGTCTCTCCTCAGCTCTGTGACCATCCTCAAAATGATTTGAAGCAGACTTCAAAGTTGTCTACATGGTCTGAATGCAAAAGAGAGATGCAGAAACTTTCCTGCCAACACATGGGATATTATCAGTCAAGCTGCGGGGCGGTTCTCACTCCGCACGGACTTCCATTGTGTATACATTGCTTCTTCCTCAGGCTCAGCCCGCACCGTGTCAGGCGTTCCAGGAGTCAAAATAGCGTGGGAGCGTGGATCCCATACTGACTCATGCTGAAGGGAAGAGTCTACACCGAAGTTAGGATGAGAGGATTTGGTAGTGAGTGCTGATCACAGAGGAAAAGGGCACCCGAGGTGCAAGTTTTGTCTGACTGACTGTCTACTCACTGAAGCCTGAGGATAGTATGAGACACAACTGAAATCTGACTGATGTGCACTGCATACCTATAGCCAGTTTTCAGAAAGAAAAGACAAAAGAAAGTTTTCAGCCCCTCCTAGTGGCTTTGAAAAACTTAATGAATAACTTGATGGTGAATTATTCTGCACTATCAGTATTGGCTGAACTACAAAGGTGTGAAACCTCTGGTTTGCAAGTGCAACATAAGGTATTTTACAGGGAGAAAAGAGAGACATTTCTCTGTTTGCCCAAGTGCATAGAGAAGAGAGATACTAAACAAATGGAGGGGAAGGAGATAGAAAAACGGGATAGAAAGAAGTTTCTATAGGCCAATCTAAGCGGTCTGAACTACTTTCCAGAACAGAAACTCTGAATAGAATGGTATCATAATTACATATATTTCTTTCTTTCTTTCTTTCTTTCTTTCTTTCCTTTTTTAGGGAAATGTCTGCAGGGTGTTCAGGGTCTCACTACTAGATTGGACTCAGCAATCTACCTGTTTAAAGCAACTCAAGAGCTGCGATTACAGGCACACAGCACCATGAACAATCTCAATCGCCATCTCAGCTCACCCAAGGTTGGGGCTAATGAATTGTTAGGAGGTGAAAATATCCCCTTCAGGGAAGCCTCATGCGATGCTAAGATTTCCACTAATAAATGGTATGTCTTCCTTCTAATTCTTAAGTATGTAGTGCATTCGCCCAGTCCCTCAATAAGGAAAAGTCTGACACACCTTAAGTATTCAGAAAATTACAATTTATTCATATATATACGAGAAATTGATAAATTAAACTGGTGAGATACTTTCTATTTGGGCTCCATCACAGTTGTCAGCAATGTTTAGAGGCACCAGTGTGATGTCTCCTGAGACGCTGTGTCTATACCAGAGGACAGGTCATGCCACCTGACATTCAAGTGCTGTCTGACATGCTGTTAAAGCACTGGCTCAGAATGCAGACATGCTCTCAGATAGGCAGCAATTAGATGGTGTCAGTTTAGCTGTAAGTGTTTCTTATTTCATCAAGTGAAATAAATCCAAAACCCACAAGATTTTGCTCAGGTCAGCTGCTCAGCTGGCCCCTGAGATAGAGCTGGATCATCACACAGTCTTCTGAATTACTCAGAAAGGATAAAGGGATGAGAGGAACAGTGAGAGGACACAGGAATTATAAATAATATAATATTAATAGATAATAGATATTCATTTTCATTACATTAAAGTTACTATTAAATACTTTGTTGATGAATGAGTAAAATATGTTCTCCATATAAATAATTTAAATATGAATAAATAGATTTTGATTAAAAAATTCAAATATTCTAGGCAGCGTGGTTCTTATTTGCATGTGCTCTGGCCCCAAACAGCATCTGGCTCCTTCTCCGCTTCCTCTGCTTCGGTACCAGATCATCCATCACAGTCTTCAGCTCAATGATCGCTTGGCGCTGGACATTCTTGTCTGTGACCTAAAGAAAAGCAAAGAGCACAATGCATTTCAAGCACATGAACCACCAGGGTAGTCTGCTTTCAATGTTATAGTCACTGAAGGTGGAACTATTTCTGTCAAAAAGGTGAGTGAAAATATATATTAATGTACAACATTCACTTTTTTATCACTTAAGGCTATAATCAAAATTTAACAGTTTTTCCATAAGGTTGTAAGATACCTAAAAGTCCTTAATTTTAGTACTATAGAATTTCAAAATTACATAATGAAAGAAGGCCCAAGGCAAAGAGGTGGGCAAAAAAAAAAAGGTGGGGTTTAATCCTGCGCATGCAGTGACAGAATCTGTCTCCAAGGCCTAATGATTTAACCAGGACCAAAAATCACACTGGGGCAGCCCTGCATCATGATCAAGTGCTTCTGCAGTCTCCAGACTTCTGCCCAGGGAGATCTAGGGACATTCCTCCTTTCTGTCCCTGGCAGCTTACATAAGACAAGAAAGAATCAGATGCACATATAGTGAAAGCCAAACACAAATTCTCAGGACACAAATCATAGCAAAAATATGCCCTTCTATTGAGTTCATTTATATCAAAGTCAAAACCAAAGGATTTTGGAGGCATTTGTCTCAAAAGTTTAGAAAACATGATGCTTTGCAAATGGTTTAAATTTATCATTGAAGTTGCAGAAGCACAAGCTTAAGACCTCAAGACAATTTCAGGAAATAAGAATGAAGAGCCAAGAAATTTCTCCAGCTGAGATTAGCATCTGAGTGGTAATTGAATTGTCCCTTAATAAGTTGTAACCATCCTATATCTTTGCCCTAAAAAAAAAAAAAAAAAAAAAAAAAAAAAAGCTCTTCTAGGGGCCAGCAGTATAGCTCAGCAGCCTAAGCCCTTCCTTTGGTAAGCATAGGAGCCACGGTTAGACTGGCTCCGTTTGCCACACTGGGCCCAGCCGTGGGCAAGCTGAGCCAGCCATGGAGTCCAGGCAAGATGGTGTGCACTTGTAATCCCAGCACTAGGGAGGCACAAATCATTACCATATTGGAATATTTTGCTGAATTCACGCACCTACAATATTTAAATAGCAATGGAATACCCATCTCTGACAAAACTAAACAGAACAGGAGATATAAATAAAGAACCATTTTGTATCTGTATATCCAAAATACTTAGGATAGATATTTAGCTACTTTCTCTTAATTCAATGAGAAGAAAGATTTGTACTACCAGTATTTGGACAGGATATCATGTCTGTATCCTGTACTATGAATACTACAAAGACAACTATACGCAATCAATATATTAATTATTGTAACTCTCCGTTCTGAAATGGTGTCATTATAATTTTTTCTCAATGAAATTAATTAAAAAAAGATATTGCCAGAGGAAAAAAAAGATGAATAAATCATGAGGATCACTACAAGTCTGGGCTGTGTAGTGAGAACCTGCACAAAAATAAACAAAATTGGGCTACATAATCTGAGATGACCAGACACCCCATAAAATGATTCTGCTCTCTCTGACTTGTCTGCTCTCATTTTAAGCAAAGCACTGTGAATTTGTAGAGCAACACAGCTAGATGACTTAGGAGGTTCCTTCTGAGATAAGGAAACAGATCCAGCCAGAGATGTGATTCATTTGATGCCAGAGTACTTTGGTGGCCAAGTGAAGAAGACAGCAAATGTTCTCACACCTCCCACTGATCTTTCCACCAAGACACCCAGCTTTTCCTCCAAAACAAGACAATTTCCATCACTCAGCAGGCACAAAGACAGAACTTCTTCCTGCTTCCTCTGCCACTTCCCCTACTTCCTGCACATGGACTTATCCATTCACCCATCTTCTGTATAACAGTTTTAATGCCCGTGATTTTCCAAGTTAAAATGATTGATATAGGATGTGGAAAAGTCATCCAAAACATGCATGGAATTAATAAGGAAACAACTGAGCTCTCAGTTGATTTCACAGCCCGAGCAAATGCTAAGGAGCTAATTTCTACTGCCTGGGAGTTAAATCTTGTGCTAAACCTTCCACCATAAACAAAAAGTTAAAATATGCTCACCGAAAGCTGAGTCAGCTTTTGGAAGATCTCCAGGTTGCTTTCGCTTCTCAAGAACCTACTAATGATGTGCTCTTTGATGGTGTTCACGCTGGTCCTGACCTGCTGGTTGGTCTTGTTAGCCATTTCAAAGAGCTTGAAGTAGAAGGAGATGATTTGGCTCTGAAATATCTTTTTGTCACTCTCCTTCAAAGAAAAGAGTAGAAAGAGAGGACTGTGTGAGTTTATTCAACACAAAATAAGCAACAGAAATACCATCGAAATGGGAATGTTCAACTTACATTTTGGCAGTTCTTCAAAATGCCTACGAAAAGATTCCCTTTATCTCCTGCATCTGTGTTTTCTGCTTCCTGAAAAAAAGAAACAAACGTGAGTCCTTAAGTTGTCCTTGAAGCAGATGTAGAGTTTCCTTTAGCCTAGAGGATGAAGATCGTAATCAGCTTTCTTCCTAACTTTTCTGTGTCAGTCTCACAGAAACTACTATCAAAACCTTTCAAAGCAGAGTTAGCCAGAGATGAATGTCCTCTTTGACTTTTCTTACTCATACAATCTTTAAATTACAGAGTAACAAGTGAGCTCAGCAAGGCTGGTGACCCTTCAAGTGTCCCAAATAACTGAAATGAAGAGGTTTTTTTTGTTTTGTTTTGTTTTTTAAAGCATGTTCGTGAGCAGGGGTGATAGCTCAGTAGAATAAGCACTTGCCTGCCAAGCACAGGTCCTGAGTTCAATCTCCTGTACCACCAAAAAAGAAAGAAAGAAAGAAAGAAAGAAAGAAAGAAAGAAAGAAAGAAAGAAAGAAAGAAAGAAAGAAAGAAAGAAAGAGAAAGAAAAAGCACCTTCAAACTAGGGAGAGAAAAGGGGGAGACTCCTGCCACTTAGACAATGGCCTCCCTGTGGCATAGAGTTTTGTATTATCTACCTTTACCCTTCTGCAGGGTATTATATATCATAGTTTACATGTAGTTCCAAATACATACGTATATAAGGGTTTTAACTTACATTATAATAATAAAATAGATTGTGGCTGCCTGAACATTATTAAGAGAGCTAAATTTACACAAATAATAGATTAATTAAAATGTAAATATGGCTTACATTATCCATAAATCAAGTTTGAAAAGAAATTCATAACATAAAATACCTTAAAGCCCTACTCCAGAGTCGTCACTCTTCTAACATCTTAGTAAGTGACTGACTTCACTAATAATTCATAGATAACACACATGGAGCACTAAAATGTTTAAATCACTTTTTGAATAAAATAGCAACAAGCCAAACTTTCAAGCCCTTTACCTGCTTTTTCTTTAATTAATAAATTCTTTCCTGTTTTTATTTTAATGCTAAGTTTGACCTTTGACTGTCACTTTCATTGTAGTCTTGGAAATCTGAAACTAATGGTCAATCATTTTATTTTAGTGTCAAACACTTTGACTTATCACAACTATGTGGATTTTTGCTATGAAATTATCAAAAGCATTATGCTTTATGCCCATATCATGCCCATCTTTTGGAGGATTCATGAATCCACTCTCAGCCTCAATAGCAAATTCAGCAGAAACAAGATATACATTATTTAATTAAGAAACATCCCTCCAACAAACTAAAAATTAACATCTCATATTCTTGAAAGTACTATGAACTAGAGACATAAGCCTACCAGACACAGTAAGTCAGCACTTAGCCATTTTCTTTTTACCTTAAGTGAATACTATTAAAAGATCATACTTACAAAATAGTCCTTTAGAACGTCTATTTGTTCCAGAAATTCTGACTTGCAAAAACTGCTAGAAAAACCAAGAAAGATGCAGAGCTGAAGAACGAAGATGGAACTTGTGTACTTCATTATTTCAGAGAGTTGGGCTAGAGAAGATGAAGTCAGTAGCTCCTGTCAGTCAGGTACAAAAGACTTCGCTGGTCTTTCTTCTGTAAGGACTGATCTGCAGGTGATCAAAACAGTGTACTGCATCTCCTTTTGCTGCTGGTATTTATACCTAGTTGAAGTCTCATCAGGATTACGTATTTTCACAAGTATTTTTTTAAGATGAGATGGTGACAGATAGGCGGGGATGCAAGTTACTTTGCATTAATAACTATGGTTTTGTGGCATTTTGGTGTTGTAGTTAGAGTTTCCTTTCAACTCCTTGGGCCCTTTGACGATGAGACAGACCCATTGTGCCCACTTCTGCCATTCTTGTGAGATCCTTTGAAAGCACTTTTACTTCACACCATTCAAGGGCTGGAAATTTTTCTGCAGATCCCCCATTTGCCTTTGTAAGTTAGCTCTTCATCCACAAAGCACATTGGTCATTGTTTGTGGTTGGGAACAAGTGCAAAAGGAAATTCTAGGGCCTCACACACCTTTACCAGGGGGAAGCCTTCTTAAATTTTTTCTTGAAAATGACCAGAAAGCAAGGAAAGAATATGGTTAAAAAACCAATGTGGTAAAGAAGTCCTTCATCATGACTGGTTAGTCAAATATCTACTGTATGTCTCTACTTCAACTCGGCCCCACTGACATAGAATTCAACTCACACTGATAAATTTAAATCAACTTAGTAGACACACTAATAAGAATACAAGTAAACTTGTACAAACTGATTTTTAAAATATTGTACTCAAGTCAGCATGTACAAAGCATTTTGTTATATATCAATATCATTATTAATAATTATTTTCTATTGTTTTTGTCACACTAAACACTTTAGGTCAGTAAATATTCTGTGTTCAGAATGGATCTTGATTGGATTAGCTTCTAGGAATGTAACTTGGTAGTAGACCACTTGCTTAGCATACATGAGGCCCTGCATTTAATCCACAGTGCAGAGAAGATAAAAAGGAAATATTTTGGACTAGTCACATTTAAAAGGCCGAATAGCCACATCTGACAGCAGCTACTGTACTGAGGAGGGTGGCTCTAAACAGTTTTCAAAATAGTGACCTGTAATAGAGACATGTTTTAAGTTTTTATTTCTTTTCATCTGAAAAATTAGAATTCCTCCACCTCTCCTCAAATTATACAAATAATAGCACTTTGGAACAGTGCACCAAGCCCTTGGGTTCCAAAGCACCTCGATTTCTACCCACACTCCATATGCTGAGGTATAGTGATCATGGATGCAGACCTTCAATCCTGGTCCACTACTGTGTAGCTCTGGGATATTGAATAAGCACCTTATTTGTGTCTTAATTTCCTTAACAATAAAATAGGCTCAAGGACCAGTATCTCCTGGGCTTCAGTTGAAACTTGTACAAAATGTTATGAAAAAGTTAAATTAACCCACAGGCCTGCCGTGCCAGCCCCACCCCCGAGGTTCACTGGGATGGTAATTGAGTCTGGGCTTGGTGGCACAGAGACTGTAATCCCAGCTCTTCAAAGGGTGTAAACAGGCAGATCACTATGAGTGCAATCTAGTGGTGAGACCCTGAACACCCTATAGACACTTCCCTAAAATAAAAAGAAAATTAGATGATCGATATAAAATAGAACTTTTCTTGACATAGTGTAAACCCTCAATAAAACTTATCCACTGGTACTCTGACACATTGAGTGGCCAGTCCTTTCTTAAATATGTGTCTTGAGCTTTGCCCATGTACTGTATTTGATCTAAATTTCGTTTTTCCATCGTCTGTGGCCCTCAAAGTAATACCCAACCATCCAGGCCCAACCTAAAACTTAGCATCTCCATGAGTTCTCCCAAAATAACCTTACTTACAATTAATGCCAAGTCCTGCACCAAGCTAGAACTTGCTTCATGCTTTTCTTAGAGTCCTGAATCCTCATTCTGATATTAGTGGTAGTAACTCGCATGCTTTTCCCCACATTTAACCGAGTTCCTTAAAATCAGAAATTGCTCATTTTATGACACTGTTCTCTTCCTGAACACTTTTTAGCAAGGAAATTTCCTGATAGGTGGCACTGAAATGACTGTTAATTTGAATGCTTGTTTGAGAATCTAGCTTGAGCTACTCACCTCAAGTATTAATTCAAATGTTATCATGCCTAACCTACAGGCAACTCATTTTTAATGAAATAAGATTATTAATGTCAAAAACATGACACTATATTTCTTCACTCAACACATGCTGACTCAGAAAATTCCATATATTATTTTGTATTTTCCAAAAGCCTATTTTATATTAAGAAAAGACAGAAAGGCCTTTAAGGAGCTATCTTTCCAAATAATAAAAGAAATTTGTTTATTGTATAAGAACATGACTATCAAAGCCACCTGATCATCAAGTGAAAAATGTGGTGATTATATTGCTTTGCACAAAACTCTACTGTGGCTCTTTCTAAGGAAAGTATTGTTCAGAGAATGTGCCTCCAGGGTCCTCCCAGCCTCTGAGATACACTAGGGGCACAGCATACCTCCCTGCAAACAAATGCCCTACCTGTGAGTCGTAGAGGCAAATATTCCAGGCTTTCTTGAGAAAAGCGAATTCTATCCTCTTCTCACTTGATCTGGTGCACTATAGTTTGGGGAGAGAGAAGCTAAAAGTAATGATATCTGTAATAGGGAATTGTACGCAGCTCTGGAATTTGTAATTTGAGAATTTCTACCTGAAATCCTAAATATGTATTAAGAATATCTTCATGGGCTGGGGAGACAGCTCAGCGGTCTAAGCGCCCGCCTGCCAAGCACAAGCACCTTGGTTTGATACTAAGTACCACATATGTGCTGGACCTAGAGCCTGGGTGCACCATGCCAGTAACCAAAACTGAGCGTGATAGCAGATCCCTGTAATCCCAGCACCAGAGAGGCTGAGACAGGAGGGTCACTGTGAGTACAGAATGCATAGTGAGACCCTATACCAAATAAATAAATAAAAGATCTTTTAATTAAAAATATATAGATACAAAACATAGTCAAATGTTTGATTTAGTAGCTACATAGCTAAAACCTGATCTTTAACAACTCTTTTTTTTAATCTTTTATTTATTTATTTCATACAGTGTCTGGCTACGCAGCTCAGACTCTCAGTGATCCTCCTGTGTCAACCTCCCCAACACAGTGTCCAGTTTCGGTCACCAGCAGGGACACAAGAGCTGAGTTCGATCCCAGATCTTTGCATTCTATGCAGGCACTTAGACCTCTGAGCTATCTTCCTGCCCTCTACCAACTCCTAATGGTATGACCACAGAATTACGGAATTATGGATATTACCTACCGCTTCACTTTGTAGATTAGTAAATCAAAAACCCAGAAAAACAGTGATATGTTTAAATTCAGTCAGGTTCTTAAAGCAGAGCAGAGTCTGAAACAAAAAATCTATTCCTTGATCGTTCCATCCTCAGCTGATCAACACCTACTAAATGTCCTCTATAGTCCTCTAATTCCATTAAACATGCGAGTTCAAATACTTAAACTCAAGCCAGCTTTGTTTTGGGGAATTTTTTTTCCCTCCAACAGAAATTGCGTTCAACACACTTTAATTCTTTAAAACACAGGAAGACTAAGAACAAAGATTTCAAAATTCTTGGTCAGACAGGCTTGTAGCCTGTGCAGCCCATCAGGAAGCTCAGTTTGGCACCTGCAGTAATGCTCTGTTAGGACCTTCTTGAAATTCTTAATCATTTCTAACAAGGACCCTATATTTTAATTTTACATTAGTTCCTGGAAATCATGTAACTCACTGATCCTGAATCCAGGCTGGAATTAAATCATTTAATATTAATTTTTCATCTTTGAACATAGTATTTTTTAGTTTAGCATGTTGACACTATACTAATATATGCTTTTATGATCTTTTCCTGTTTTGTCAACTTTGAAAACAGAGAAATGTCTCTCTCTTTTCTCCCTGTAAAACACCTTATGTTGCATATGCAAACCAGAGGTTTCACACCTTTTTGGTTCAGCCAATGCTGAGAGTGCAGAATAATTCACCAGCAAGACATTCATTAAGTTTTTCAAAGCCACCAGGAGTCAAGGTGTGATCGTATTAGTAAAACACAGGGGCTGGAACTTTCTTTTTGCTTTTCTTTCTGAATACTGGCTATGGGTATACACTCTGATCAGTGAGATTTCAGTTGCGTCTCATACTATCCTCAGGCTTCAGTGAGTAGACAGTCAGACAAAACTTGCACCTCGGGTGCCCTTTTCCTCTGTGATCAGCACTCACTACCAAATCCTCTCATCCTAACTTCGGTGTAGACTCTTCCCCTCAGCATGAGTCAGTATGGGATCCACGCTCCCACGCTATTTTGACTCCTGGAACGCCTGACACGGTGCGGGCTGAGCCTGCGAAAGAAGCACAACATACACAATGGAAGTCCGTGCGGAGTCAGAACTGCCCCACAGCTTGACTCATAATATCCCATGTGTTGGCATGAAAGTTTCTGCATCTCGCTTTTGCATTCAGACCACCTAGGCAACTGTGCAGGCTGCTTCAGATCATTTTGTAGATGCTACACAGAGCTGAGGAGAGAGCTCGGTGCTCTAAGTGCCTGCCTGGAAAGTGCCAGGGCCAGAGTTCCACCCCAGGTACTGCATGACTGCAGGCCACAGAATACAGACATGGTAGTGCCTGCATGTAATCCCAGCACAGACTGGGGAAGCTAATACAGGAGGATCACTATGAGTCTGAGCTTAATACCAAGACCTTATAACAAATAAAAAAAAAAAAAATATATATTATATATATATATATATATATATATAATCAGTACATTTATCAGTTTATAATATTGTCCAATTTATGTCAAATAACATTGTATTTAGCAATCTAGAAACTCTCAGTCTGCTTTGAAGATCATATTTTATTCCTTAAGGAATTATTAAACACTGTGTTTTTGACATAGGGTTACTAAAGCTCTAAAGCAAAAATATTTCTTTTCTATCCTAACTTCAATTAATTAGTATGTCCTTACTGAGCACCTTCTGCATGCCCATTACTTTAGGAATTTCAAAAAGTTAACAGCAGGAAAATTTGGTAGCTAGAAATAATTTCCCTATTCCAGGAGTAGGACATTCTCTTTATGTATTTTCTTCCAACTGAGGTCCTATGGTCAGGAAGACTGATTATTGGTAAGAGAGGGGAAAACACATATTTGACAGAATGAATGCATTCACTCTTCTCATGCCAGTAGCAGATGTCATCAATCAGTTATGCCATTTTTCCCATTAGGTCCAGATGTTAATACTGAAACTTCTTTAGACACTGCCTCAAGATTTCATCACCTGATTCAACACAGAGCCCACGCCCAGCATGTGAGTGAGACCACCCATCCCACTGGATCCTCATTCAACCCAGGCCTTGCATGTGAGTAAGACTGTCTGGCCCCCCAGGATCTTCATTTCACCAAGGCCCAGCATGTGAGTGAGACCACCGGGGCCCAAGGGATTCTCATTCCAGCCAGCACCCAGGGCCAACATGTGAATGGAAATTCCTCAATCAGACAAGCCTGGAGGTAGAACCCTGTGACGGAACTCCCTGCAGAGAGGCTAAAGGCAAGACCCACCCAGCTGATTCAGGAGCAGAACATCTTGCTAGAGTGTCACAGCGAGTTCACCTACAAGGGTTGCCACAGGAAGAAGTAGAGCACAGCAGACAGACCCAAGCCATACCCACCTGGACGAGTTCGAACTTAGTAGATCCAATCTGGTGCTAAGATAATAATTCTACCAAAACACTAAACCAAAAGTCAGAAGACAGTACTAGGCAAAATGACAAAGAGAAGGACCAAAATGAATTCTCAGGCCCCAAGCCCACCCAGAACAAATGCAGGAGACAATAGCGTACAAGAAATTGGAAATCACACACCTGAAATCTCTGAAATACTAGGGTTGGTAGTAAAGAAACAAGTGTAGAAAGGTATAGAGGAGATCAGATCAGAAACAATTTCTGAAATAAGAAATGAAATGATAAATATAATGAAAGAAATACTAAGTGCTTCTAAAGAAGGCCCTGATTAAAAAAATAGAGCCGAGTAGAAAAATGATAGAATCCTTGAATGAGCAATATAAGAAAGAAATAGAATGCATGAAGCAGATTTAAAGCGAATTAAAATTAATTTTAATTAAAATTAAAACCTCTATCACAAGCTGGCAAAACTGTTTGAATGAAAGTGAAAATAGACTTTCAGACCTTGAAAAGATATCTTAAAACCCCCTAGGATGCAGGAAAAAACTCACACCTACAAGACAATGCAAAGACGAACAATATAAGACTAATAGGCATCAATGAGAAAGAAAGAGTCAATACAAATAATATAAAAAGAATATGGACAAAAGTAATAGCAGAAACTTCCCAAATGTGGGGAAACAATCTGACATTCAGGTAATCGAAGAATACAGAACTCCAAATAGCATCAACCCAATTAAAAACACACGCAGACATATATTAATCAAGATCCCAGAAATTCAGCACAGGAACAGTATACTAAAAGTCGCTAGATAAAAGAACACAGATCACATTTAAAGGAAAACCCATCAGAATAACAGCAGATTTCGCTTCACAAACCATCATGTCAAGAAAAGCATAGAGCAAAGTACTACAAATCTTGTAAGAAAATAAATTCCAACCCCGCCAAACTCTTTTTCAAGTATAATGGAGAAAAGAAATATTTCCATGACAAAGAACAAGTAAAGAATTTTATGAGGACAAAACCAACCCTACACAGACTATTAAAAGATATTCTAGAGAAAAATCAAAATGACCACAACTCCATGAATGAGAATGGAAAGAACCCACCAAATCAAATAAACAATTAAACACAGGAGAAAAAAAAGGTATTCAAAAGCAGTCTTTCAATTATTCTTTTGAATATAGAAGTAAAATATTTCCATCAGTATACTCTACAAATGGGCTTTCTGCACCCTATGGGTCCTGATTCTGTCTGGGTCTACAGGGTGAATATCAAGGAAATAGCAGTAGCTCAGTCCCACAAGTGACACCTGGCCACCAGTGAGCTTCATGGACACTGTCCACGTCCACCACATACTAGAACATTGTGCGCTATCTTATCCCCAAACTGCTAGAAATGCTGGTCATATATTTGCCATTCCAGTATTTTTGTTATGCTTTATTCTTAATAATTATTTGCTATCATGAGAACTTTTTCTTAATTAATTTGTTTTGAAATATTTAATTTTGAATTAATTGACATTTAATTAATTTTCTGAATATTGTTTAATCTTAATTTATGTTTTAAGATGTATACTGTATCTTTGACTTACAATCCACTTATAAGACCTGATAAGATATTTTGTCCTAGGTTTAGAAACTTTAAAAAGTATATTTCCATTTTCAAAAAAATATTTTATCAAAAATCTTTTTACATGGTAAATGAAAAGTTATATTCTTTTCATTATCACCTATAATATGATTAATTAAACTATCTTAAGCCATATTCATCAAAATTCAATCAAAATTTAGAGATTTTCCTCCAAAAAGTTATATATTCTTCTTGAAGGCTATGTTTACCTAGTTGTGATTATGTAGATCTGGTATTGCTAGGTTTTATTCAGTTTTTCAGATTTGATGAATCTGCCCTTAATGTGCTCAACAAATAACTTACATGAGGACATTCAAAACCACACAAGTGAGGGTCAGGTTTTGTGTTTCTTTGCTGATATTTTTCTACTGAATAAATACCATTAATTCATGGTCCAACATATTTTTTGTGAAGTGAGAAAACAGTGCATGCATTACTAAAAAAATAAGTAAAAAAAAAAAAAACAGGTACATACACAAAAAAAAAGATTTCATTGCCCATTTGTTCTCTTTTCTCAGTGCTAAAACTCTTAGGTAAATCTCTGACTGAGTTATCTTGATTACAAAGAAGTGAAAGACATGCTCTCTTTCTGAGAAAATTAGTGTTAGAGAAAAATTACAACGTGTGAATTAATATAGAAGAGAGAACTTTGGCCTTGAAGCAAGCAGCCCCAAATTCTGCTCTTGGGTCTGTTGTTGATGCCATATGGGATTTTGAGGAGCACCTGTAACCAGGCCTGGCATCTCAGCTACACCATCTTTATAGTGAAAAGATGGATCCGGTAAGTGCCAAGTTTCTCTCCACTTCTATAATTTTGTCTCTATGGAAATGACTCTGACAAGTATAAGACATTACTAAAGCTTAAGGTTAAATGAGATAAATGCTATAATAGATTTAGAGATTCAAAGAGTAATAATTATCTGAATGATAAGAAAATTGGACTGTTTCACCAAGGATGAGTTTGAATTTAGGCTCAATTCAAACTTTAAATTTGAACTTTGAAAAAGTACGTAGAATTTGTAAGAAAAATATAGAATAACACTTAAACTTGGACCTAACTCTCCAACCATGTACTTTATTAACTCAGTTATCTCAGGTAGTCATTATCCTCTGGATGTCCCCTAAAAATCCACTAAGCTTTAAAGATTTATACATTTTTCAAAAAAGGACTGATTACTCTACCTTCCAGTATAAAATTCCCATATTGAAAACAGGCAGATCTACATTTTTCCTTAAGATATTTGACAGAGTAATTCTGAATTCATGATTCATTGAATAAGACTTTTGCTCGTAAAGGCTTGATACCTCATTAACTACTATGGGCCTAGTCCCTAAACTAATTCATGACTTGTCTGAACCAAATTCCCATCCATTAGTTTTCCAACTGGAAATATTTTTAAGGACTATAAAACTACAGGATTTTTTTCAACTAAAAAGAATAATGGGGCTGGGGAGATAGCTCAGTAGAGTAAGCACTTGAGTTCAATCTCTGACTGAGTTATTTTCATTTCAAAGAAGTAATCAAAAATACCACCAAAAATAAATAAATAACAAAAATACTAAAAAAAAAAAAAAAAGAAGAAAAGAAAAGCAATAATCAGGTATAATTTCTCTACTGATGTGTAAATGTGGTAAGCAATTTTGACACATTTTTCATTTTTTTTTCTAGATGTCATGTGCAATGTCACAGACAAAACTGTTCTTCAATAAACTTTTTTAGATTTATTAACTGGGAGGCAAAATGAGTTAGTGGTTAAGGCCAAGGCTCTAAAACTATGTTGTGTGCATTTGGTCAGAACTTTCTTATTCTGTGTACTTTGGATAAGCTTGTTAAATTCTCTTTGCTTCAGTTTCCTCCTCTATTTAAAAGATAGCATAAATAGTAGGACTCTTAAAAGATTTTATGAATACAAATTATATCAATGTGTGTGATAGTGAAATACTGGACATAGAGAAAGAGCTCAATAGATGTGCAATCAAAACTCCAACTGTTTCTATATTTCCAAGTGTAGTGTCTTTCTTAGAGAATAAAACACTTCAAAGATTCTTTTACCAAAATTGTATCTTGTGATGTTTTTCTGACCAATCAACTCTAGGCCTAGGTAGTTTAGCTCACTTCAGGGCCACGACCAAAGAGAGTGTCTGGTACTTCTTCAAGCCCTCTCTTTCTTTGTTGTAATAGTGATAGAAATAACAGGGGCCAGGGAGATGGCTCATGGAATAAGCACTTCCCTGGCAAGTGCAAGGGCCTGAGTTCAATCCCAGGTTCTTCCAAAAAAAAAAAATAATAATAATAATGAACACATGAAATGTGGTGTATACAATTCATGTTACATCTACTTTCCTTCAGGACCTTGAAAAAATAATAAAGATATGAAAAAACCCAAGAGGAAAAATAAATGAGGTAATAGAAAATTAATAACTGGCTTCAATTCTAGATTTCTTACCCTTACTTTGGCAAATGCCTAACTAGAGCAATTTAACAAGATGAAAGCTAGTTTACTTTGCAGGTTAGTGGCAGACTCAGGGATTGAAATATCAAATATCTCAGAAGGAGCAAGTTCAGACTGGTGTTGAAAATGTGATAACTGGGCCTGCCAAGTAGCTCAGTGGATTAAAGTGCCTGCGGGGTGCACTGATACGGCAATTGAGACTGGGTATGGTGGCACGCCTGTAATCTCAGCTCTTGGGAGGCTGCAAACAGGTGGATCACTATGAGTCTGAGCTAGTAGTGAGAACTTGAACACCATGTAGACCCTTCCCCAAAGTACAAAAGAAGAAGGAGGAGAAGGAGGAGAAGGAAGAAAAGGAAGAGAAGGAGAAGGAGAAGAAGAAAATGTGACAATTGATTGTAAATATAAGTAATAAGATGTAGTTTGATTCCATCTCTTCCAAGCCACTACTCCATGACATCTGGCTTGAAGCCTGGAACTCTAGCTTCTACCAAGGTTCTAGATATTTAGCATAGCTAAAAATGAAATGGTGGTGCACACTTTTAACCCCAGAACTGGGGAGGCTGCAAACAGGAGGATCACTATGGTCCAACCCAAGTAGAGATAATATAGAGTAATAAATAAATAAATTAGTGGTTGTGAATAAGAGTGTCCAAACTAGACTCCCATACTCAGCCAAACTATCCATCAACTGTTAGGATGAAAACAACACTCATTCATGTAAGAGTTCATAACTTTAATTTTTCTGTGTACTTTCTCATGAAGCATTTTGAGAAGATTTAGAAAGTTTCAGCCAAAATAAAAATTAAATCCAAGAAGAAGATCTGGATTCAGAAAACAGTAGAACCAGGCTGGAGAGACATCTTGGCAGTCTAAGTGCCTGCCTGGAAAGCACAATGACCCAGGTTCAATCCCCAGTACCACCTGCCATGCTGGCCCCAGTCCCACACAGGCCACCAAAACCAGGCGTGGTCATGTATGCCTATAATCCCAGCACTGGAAAGGCTGAGACAGGAGGCTCACTAGGAGTCTGAGCTGTGTAGGTGGACCCTGTACCAAATAAATAAATAATGAATTTTAAAAACAAAATAAACAGTAGAACCAACAACAAAACAAAAACTACAAGAATTTTCAGCAGATTTTGACAGATATCCCAATAAAATAAATGCATAGCAGGCCTCAAAACAACTAAGACTGGCTAGAATTGAAGGACTATGGAGTCCAGGATAGATATCCAAAAACAATGAAATCATCAGCAGTAACTCTCCAAAACAATTTCACCCCATAAAATATTGAAGATAGTGTGATATATTAATGATGGATATGTGGAGAACTGAGAAATCTGAACAAACATCATCAATTATTAACCTAAAAAAACATTATGCATATAAAACATGTCATCATGTATAACAAATATTGTGAAGAATATTCAATTGATCATTCTAGTGGCTATTTCACTCCCAAAATGTAATTTAATTACATTGAAGACAAAGAATGGAAGTTAAATATATATATATATATATATTAGAATATATTATATATTAATCATATATTATATTACATATTATATACTATATACTGTATGTTATATTATATGTTATAGTGTACATGTGTTAGAATAAGCCATTCATATTTTTCTTCTTTTAATTTTAATATTTTATTTTAAAGAGAGACAGTAAAAATAAAAGAATTTCAAAACAGGTTAGTAGGAGAGTTACAACCATTAATGCACAGTGCTTTGTTGTTTTCATAGTAGTTACTCGGAGCACAAGACATAGGGGTGAGGTCTTGTCCAAACACTGTTAGCACAAATCTTTCTTTTCAGTGAACTGAGAGAGCCACATAACTGTCTTAACTATCTTGTATATGTCTTTCTTTTTCCCTTTCTTACTTTCCCCTTCCCCCATCATAACTTGTCTTTTATTTTGAACAGTTTCTTTTGTGAGCAGCTTATAGATACTATCTGAAACCAGAAAAAGAAAAAAACTCAGTGTATGAAATTTTTAGCGATACAGAACTAAATAGAAATTGAATTAAGAAATAAGGCTGAAGAAATTGAAAGTGAGTTTTCCGATAACTGTTTTAGAAGGTTAAACACATGGAACAGAGATCTGCTAAGTCCTTTGTTTTAAGCTTCTATTTGTACCTTAGAAGTTTTTTAACCAAGTACAATTTTTGGGGTACCAAGACATCCCCATGTCCAAGAGCTATAAGGACTCAGAAAACTCAGAAGTCATTATATTCGCGATTATGGTTTACTACAGCCAAACAACACACACGGAAACCAACAGAGGGCAGGCAGGGCCCAGGGGCAATCTGTGCTCAGAACTTCCAGTTATCTTGGCCCACAGAGCAATGCAAAGTGATCTTCCACTAGTGATGTGTAACAACGTGCAAATGCCAACGCTACTAGCCAGAACTCACCCAAGACTTGGGATCCAAAGTCTCTGTTGAGCCAGGTCACACAGACAGGGTTAACTGCCCGTGTAGCCAACTTCAGTCTCCAGCACTCCCAAAGGCTAATCTCGGACTTTGTGGTCCAGATACCCACCATCATCATGTGGCTGTCATAAACCACGGGACATGGCTCAAAGGCCTCAATCAAACAGGGACATGTTTGTCAGGCAGGAAGCTCTAAGGGCTTCATCCTCACATCCCAGAACTGATAGCAAAGATCGAATCTCTTTGGACAAGATTTTACTTGTCATGTCATATCAGTATGATTTTAGTTTTCTAGTTTATACAGTTTGTTCTGCTACAAAAGGTAAAGGGCTCTCCATAATTTTATATTTAGTTGACGCATAGGAAAATCATTTTGATAAAATGTGGAATTAGTTTTGGTTTATAATGGACTTTCCCAGAATGTTCATGTTTGAAGAAAATCAAGTACAATTTTCTCACAGCCAATCAAAAGGCTTAATAATCTTTGATTTTTAAAAATTACAGAAGTGTTTTACTTTAATACGAGTAATAATTTTTTGGACTTAAAAATGGCTGAAACTATTTTTGATGTCCTGTATATTTGCTTATTGTGCTGTTACTGCGGTTGTGGGCTAAAAAGCACTCTGGGAGCAAATATGGCTCCAACAGAAGAAAACTTTCTCTCCATTTGTGGCAAGCAGCATTAGAAGGGCCTGGGCATTCTGAAAAAGAAAACAGCAATTATTTCTAAGCTAGATTTTATTTCTATTCACATTATATGTGCCAAACTCCGAAGTGTGTTGAGCTTGCATCTCTGACCACCACAGACCCATTACAAGACTGTTCTGATTTTCACAAATTGTAGCATCCAAAAACATTTCCTTTTCTTTCTTTCTTTCTTTCTTTCTTTCTTTCTTTCTTTCTTTCTTTCTTTCTTTCTTTCTTTCTTTCTTCTTTAAGTATTTTAGGGAAAGATCTACAGGGTATTCAGGGTCTCACTACTGGATCGGACTCGCAGTGATCCGCCTGTTTACACAGCCTTCTAAGAGCTGGGATTACAGGCACTCAGCACCACGACTGGTCTCAGTTGCCATCTCAGCGCTCCCCTGGGGTGGGGCCAGCATGGTAGACCTAGGAATTGAACCCCCAGCCCCTGCACCTGTTTGCAGGGACTTTAATCCACTGAGCTATTTGGCCGGCCTTTCTGAAAACATTGTTAAACTGATTGTCTTTAAAAAGGAAAAGAAAAAAAGTCATGCAAAGTCAGAACACTAATGACAGTTTTAATGAATTAATCTCAATGCCTGTGGCTCCTGGACGTGCTGCCCCCTTCATGTTGTCCAGCGTCAGTGCAGTCTGCATGAATGTGCGTGGCACACAGGTCTTCGTGCTCACTCTTTAAAATGGGGTAAATGATCTGCTTTCTCAAGGTTGGATTAATTTTTAATTTTATTTTATATAGTAGGTAGGCAATTCCCTGTGCCTTACATTTAAAGTATACACCATGTAAATCTGTTTGTTCTGTAAGTCATACCTATAATTATGATGTGACTATCCTACCCTTAAAATGCTTAAGTAGACCTGTTGTGTGCAAAAAAAGAATTACTAAAGCTTGACCTATTTGGGAAACAAAAAGTACCAGAGGCCAGTGAGATAGCCCAGTGGACTAAAGCACCTTCTTAGGTAAGCACAGAGACCACGCACACTTTGATCCTCCCCACCGCATGCCACAAGCAGCCCTGTACCCAGGGTGGCTGAGCTGGCCAGAGTCTGGGCATAGGGGCACAGGCCTGCAAACCCAGCGCTGGGGAGGCTGAAAGCAGGAGGATCGCCACGAGCCCAAGTGAGACCCTGCAACAACCAGATACATTTAAGAAGAAGAGGAAGAGAATGAAGAATAGGAAGAAGAGGAGGAGGAGGAGGGAGACAGCAAGGACTAAATAAAAACAAAGAGTGGAGGTAAGTGGCTGCATCACAGATGGGAATTTTAATTTGGTTGGAAATAATCCTTATGTGTAGCAAATGTTAACAGGCCCTACATCTCAAAAAGAGGAAGTACAGCAATCCAAATTATAAAATTACAAAGGATAGGCTGGGGAGATAACTCAGCGGTCTAAGCACTTGCCTGGCAAGCAAGCACAAGGGTTTGATTCCCAGTACCACATGCTATGCCAGCCCCTGAAACCAGGTGTGATGGTTCACGCTTGTAATTCTAGCACTGGGGAGGCTGAGACAGGAGGATCACTACAAGTCCAAGCTGTATAGAGAGACCCTGTACCAAACAAACAAATAAATAGTTTTTTTTAAGTGATTACAAAAGATAAACTCGCTGTGATAGAATAAAACTCTCCATAGAAATTTTAAAATGCACTATTTTGATTCATATTTTCTTTTTTGTGTTAATGGTGTGATTATAAAATTCAAGAAGTATTAAATAGAGTTTTAGTTGATTTCCACTATTAAAACAAAGTACCTGAGGCAGGTTGACTTTATATAGGAAAAGTATACATTTAACTCTGCAACGGTTGAAAGTCTAAATAGCGTGGCACAAACTCTAGGGAGATTTGCCCTTTCACACAGCAGACAGCAGCAGTAGAAGCACAAGTAGAAGAAATACATCACACTTTGTGAAAGGAAACCAGAGACTGGGAACCCACAGTCTTTTGAAGTATGTGGTCCCAGTTGTTAAGGGACTTTTTTTTAAGCTCCAGTTCTTAAGGGCTCCACCTTCCAATGTTGCAATGCTAAGGACCAAGATTTCAACATAGAAAGGGACACACATAAACTATATCCAAACCAGAGCAAATGTACTATCTAGTTAGCCCCATAAGATGCTACTGCTTTCATCCTGAGATTTTACAAAGTCTTTATGTTATCATTTCCAAAGTCAAGTTAAGCAATCACTTGAAACAATATACAAGTAGAAAATTTATTGCTTGTATGTCAAGATCCCCCTGTGGTTGGGGGGAGACACACACACACACTCACACACACTCAAATTACTCAATTTGGCTTCAGTAAAACACAGCTTTAGAGTAAGGGTATAAGGAAAATGTTTGCCAGTAAAAATACTAGTAACCTAATTGTCAATAACAGCGATCCATAGAGTATGTAAAAGCCCATCATCTTGTTGGATTCTGGCAACTAAGAAAGATAAATTCATTTTTATTTTATAGTGGAGAAAACTGAGACTCAAAGAGAAAAAGCAACTCATCTAAAAAGATCTTGACTGATAAAGCCAGCAGTGGCTAAATCCTGCAGTCTCTCTCTCTCTCTCTCTCTCTCTCTCTCTCTCTCTCTCTCTCTCTCTCTCTCTCTGTTTGATGGAACCAGGGATTGAACTCAGGACCTTGGGGCTTGCCAGGCAGGTGCTTATACCTTGAACTACCTCCCCAGACTGAAATCTTGATGTATTTAATATATCATTTAAGGTTCTTTATTCACATATGAGAAATCAGCAGACTAATTTACAGTCACACTTAATAGAGGTATATGGGAAAGCTCGTGGAAGGAAAAACCCTGCTTAGTCAGTCTTCTATTCCAGACAGCTCAGAAGGTGGCAGCCAACATTTCTGCAGGGCGCCATGCAGGAATGGATCAGTAAAATCCAAACTTTTGTTTCTATCTTTATATCCCTCTACTCTGCTCCACAATCATGTCTTAGGAAGTGAACTTAAGGCGCTGACCATGGGAGGTGACTGCCCTGGAATTGATCCTGTAGTGCTAAGAAAAATACGTGGTAAAAGGTTCTTCCTGGTACTGCTCTGGATTTCCTTTTCTTTTTAAAAAATTTTTTTAAATATTTTATTTATGTGATACAGGGCCTCAGGGTTTCAGTGTCCCACACAGCATGCTCGGGGTTCCAAAGCAGGCTGTGCATGTGTACTAGGGATTGAACCCAGGTCCTTGTGCTTGCCAGATAGGTGCTTAGGCCACCAAGCTATCACCCCAGATGCTTAGCTTTGAATGTCTTTATTTGTTTCTTTCTTTCTTTTTTTCTTTGTATTTAGTACAGGGTCTACAGGGTCTCACTTCACAGATCTGACTAGCAGTGATCCTCCTGTTTTCAGCCTCCCAAGCACTGGGGTTACAGGCACATGCCATCACACTCGATCTCAGTCCCTGTCTCAGTGCGCCCTGGTGGGGGGAAGGGGTGGCAGGCCCAGCATGGCCAACAGGGATCAAACCATGGTCACTGTGCCTGCTGAGGCGGGCACTTTAGTCTCCTGAGCTATCTGGCTGGTCTTGGATTTCTTGACGTAGGTATATGCAACTCAGATTTTCTAGCCCAGCCTGAATCCATTTCAGTGTTATGATTTCTCAAAAGAGAAGAACGGTGTCACTAGGTAGGGACAAGATATTTGGCTGACAAAAAAGTGAGAAAATAACCAAAATACAAACTTTCAAAGGGGGTCCTTCGATGGCCAAGCCTTTGTATTCCTTGACCCTGCGAAGACTCTGATGAGCAATAGCAATGGCAGTCACCATGCAGAGCTGCTCACACTCCAGACCCAAGTGTGTACCTCCCACCCACAAGCACCTGGGGCGCAAGAACCAAACCTGCTTCTCCTGCCTGGCATAGGGCTCGCTCACATTTCCCAAACTCCTTTATGGCTAGCTGAGGGCACTGGACTGAGTGCTGGCTTGGGACAAGAAGCTTGGCCACCCTCAGGAAGCACTCTTCATCCTCTTTCTCCTCTGACCACCTCTCCCTTTCTTTTAATAATTTTATTGAAAAACAAATAACAATGAGACAGTTTCTAAACCAACTAGTAAGACAGTTTCAATAATTAATACATTGCATATTGTTGTGTTTATAGCGGTTATTATGGCACAAGATGCAGACATGATATCCTGTCCACAACACTATTAGTACAAATCTTTCTATTCATTGAGTTAAGAGAATGTAGCTGTATATCTATCCTATTTTGAATATACAGATACAACATGGTCCTTCATTTGTATCCCCTTTTTTAGTTTTGTCAGAGAAGGATATTCCATTGCCATTTAAATATTGTAGGTGGTGAATTCAACAAAAATCCCAATGTAGTCCAGTAGTCCATAATAGTAGTGGGTTGTCCGTAGTACTGGCAGTGTCCTCTGATCATCTTGATGGCATTGTACACAGCACTCCCAAGCCTACACATCCAAAGTGGCAAAGCCACAGCACACAAAGTTTCCTTTTGGACCTGACCTGAAATAAATTTGGTAGGTATAAGCCACTATATATTCGGAAACATATTACCTTAGCATAACTACTAACACCAAATATCTTGTTTTTTACTTAATGCATTGCAAAATGTTCTCAGGATATTTTGCTGTCGTACGAGGTGCATATATGATATTACACTTACAGACTTTATTATAGCAGACATCTCTAATCAGTGAATGGAGAGAGTGTAGCTATATACTTACCTTATTTTTTATACCTGAATTATATCACAGATTCAGTAATTAATACTTTCTACCTTGTTATTTTCCTAGTGGTTGCCAACATAATATCTTGTCTAACCACTATTAGTACAAATCTTGCTTCTCACAGAATTATGCAGAAGCACGGCATATTTATCCTAACTGTATTGTTTATACACACACATCATGATTCTTCCTTTGTATAACCCCCCCCCCTTTTTTTTTGGTCTGGACCTGTCAAAGATGAGCACTCCTTTGTCATTAAACCAATTTAGAGGTACCTGAACTCGGCGACACAATCCAACATAGTCTAGCATTCCACAATAATAGTGAGGTATCTGAAGGAGTTTTTGACTATAGCCATTTACAGCTCAACTTATTATTATGGCCCCATGTTATATATCTCATTTTCATACTTTTCTGCTGGATGGTCAAGACCGAGATAGATCAAGACCTATATACCAAAAGATGTAGCTTTTGTTTCTGATGAGGTCAGTGAAGTCCCCTCGGAGTTTATCTTGTAATCCTGTGCCTTACTCTGTAGATCCTTTGTCTGTGTCATCCATGCAGATGAGTCACGGCCAATGCTTGACCATTTTGCTCTCTATGAGACCCTGAGAGAAGTTTTCTCTCCATGTGACTCTCCCCAGCCACACTATACATCATCAATCTCTTTCCTCTGTGGCTCCATAATCTCCTTGATCAGAAAATTTGGGGCACAACTTAGTTTCATGATGTTGCAGTATAGGTTCTCCTATGCCCTGAGTCTTGGCTGACCTTAAAAGGCTAGGGCCAAAATGTTGGCTAGCCTTGTGGCTCTTCTATTTCTCCAATTTTGATCTGTAAACTTAGGTTGTTAACCATCCAGAAGAAAAGCTAATTAGTATCCTGCAGCATATGCCATTCAGTTTGCCCTAACTATCTGACTCAATTGTTTTTAGTTGTTGTACATTTCTATTTGTATTTCTTCTCTTGACTTCTTATACTAGGGAGACTATACGATATTTGCACATGTGTGTCTGGTTTATTTCACTTATGAGTATATGTTCAAGTGGCATCCACTTCAATATAAATGCTTCAGGTTTATCAACACCAATTACCTTGACAAGTATTTCTACCTAAATTTGTAAATTTCATGTTTTAATTCATTTTAAGATATTAAAACAAATGCTGTTACTACATACCTAGATTTACCTACACCCTTTATATTTGCCATAACATTCAAGTATATTTGTTCATATATTTCCTTTTTAGAATCTTAGGAATTATTTTAAGAACATTTTAAAGTCACCATTTATTTTAAGTTCATCAAAGTATTTTATTTTGCTTTTATTTTTTGATCCTATTGTTTTCTTTTTGTCTTGCTTGTTTTCGTGGTGACTAGCAGTTGAAGGTTTTGTGTATCCCTTAATTGTAGAAGCAATAGGTACACAATCCTAAGTTTAAAAAACTGAAGTTCTCCTCTATTGTTCTTCTTCAAATTATCTTGCTTGAAATTATAGTAAGATCTATTACTACAAGTAATTCTAAATATATATGTTTTTTAATTAAAATTTGTTATCCCAAACTTAATGATGTCTGACTTGGCCTACTTGAAAATTAGAAACATCATTCGATGGTTAAAATCATAGATCATAATTTATATGTTGGTCACAGTTAATATTTTATTTGAAATCCATTTCAACAATCACAAAACATGTCTTATATTCTATCACATTATTTTCTCCCTGAAAAAAGAAAAAAATGAATCACCATGGGGAAATAAAAATGACACTCAATCTACCCTTCCACTAGGAAAGTGAAAGAACCCAAGACTGGGAAATATTTCTTGTCACCCAAGGTGGAATTCGAAGTATTTTTCTAGTTGGCTTTTTTTTTCTGCAAGTCTACTCTGTGGTCAGGGGTTTCCCCTGCAGTGCCGCTCATCTCTTGCCATTGAGCAGTAAGTTGGGAAGTCAGGTTTTCTTTTTAGCCACCTGATAGGATTTCCCAGGACAGAGGTGTGAAACCAGTGTTGACCCCACTTCCCATCTCCTTCCCTTGGGTCATCCAGAGATGAAGGAAATTGCCCTGATTCCCCCACCTGGCCCTGATGTCACTTCCTCTCTGTCAGCCCTGCCCTATGATGCATGTAGAAGCTTCACAGATGGTCCCACCCCTGCAGAGAACAGAGCTTAGAGTGACAGACCCAGGGCAGTATCTTTTGACTTCCTCTTTTCTGAAGAATTGTAAACCACCTGCACAGTATGACAATTTTACATCTTCTTCTTCTGAATAGCCACACCTAGTCACAGACACAACAGCGGAAGCCAAGGAGCACAAAATACAAAAGCACAGAAAACCGTATGAAGTTGAACCTCTGAATAACTGCACCTGAAGTTTTCCCCTTAAAAAAAAAAAACCAAGATATCTTTGAAGCTTGTCTTGCCCACTAACAGCAGTGTCCTAGACACCTGGCCATGGATGTTTATTCTCTATCCAGCCCAACATAGCAGCTCAGTGCTTTGCTTAAGCAATCCAAAGCTATTTGACCACCAGGCCTGAGCATGAGCCAATAAAACTCCTTGGCCAAGTCTGTAAGCTCAAAAGGACCTCAGTTCTTTAGCTTAGTTTGCTGCCGAACCAATCAAGAAACACATTAGTGCCTCCTCACACATGTTGATTCTAGCTTCCAATATACCTGTTTTCTGACTTCTGAAGGGTTGTAATGATTTCAATCACAGAAGCTACTGCTAATGATATTCGCTGTGAGGCACTAAGGTTGAATCACTTTCATAAACAAACAATTTATACCAATTATTTTTTTGTTAGAATGAGAAGGGTGTTTATCAAATGATTGTATGGTCATTTTAAGCTAACTGAGACAATAACTGGTATGCATGTCTGAGATCTTCCTTTCAGATACAAAGGACCTGGACAAGTTAAGGTAGCTGGCAGCTTCCAGCTTCTTGTGTCTTCAGCATACACCTCAGCTTTCAAGAGGAAATATGGGCTTCCTGAGAGGCTGAGAAAAGTGGAGATGTAATGGCTTGCTATTGGGGACAGCATGCAGTCCTTTATGTAAAGTCTTTACATTGCAATTCCCAACTATGAAGACTTTCTGAGATCTACACAATTTAAAGAGATTTTTAGGAAATTTCTTCACCTCATAACTACTATAGCTTATGTGCTTGAGATTAAAGTTGTATCAAATGTCATTCTTTTTCTGTACTATTCATGTACAATACATATATATTATATGAAAACAACTTAACTGTGTGAAGTTGCTTACATAATATCATGACCTTGCTAACAAATCATTATTTTAAATAATGCTTTCATCATAGTGTCATATCTCACAGCTCAGACTCAGAAGCCACTCTGATTTTAAATCTTGACTCCATTTTGAACAGCTAGGAAAAATGAGAAAATTTCTTAAATTCTGGAGATTTGGCAGACAAGAATGGTATGTACCTCATAGAGTTTTCGTGAGAATCCAATGAGTTAGACTCGAAGCTCTTGGAACAGTGCTCGGTACATAGTGATATCAATATGTAGTCATTATTTTAATTTTAGTTTTATGGGTTATCAGGCCAAGGATAATGAGCTGTTACATTTAGAATCAGTGGGAAGCAGGTAGGGACAAAAGTGCAGGTTGCCTGCCAAGAGATGTGGGCAAGGCCACATGCATCCACAACCACCGATGTCCCCTGGCACTGCCAGAGATTTCCTTTTCAGTTTTCATTGTGGCCTTTATTCTTCAGTGTCACTAGCATTACACTGTCAGGTTGCATTTGATGGAACTTACTGAGCTGCAAGAGCCAGAAATCTCAGCCGTGCTATTTTAGTAGAGAAGTGTGTATTGGAAGGACACACATATCATGGGAGACAGAGGGACAATGTCAGGGACAGCTGGAATGAGGGATTCAATTTTTGACAGGCTTTGTCTCACTAGCTCTCTCCTGTTTCTCTTCATGAGACACCATCAATCCTACATGTCGCAGAACAGCACGCTCCAGAGGGAAAAAACTGGACTCCAAAACTTCATATTTCACCAGTTTTGCTCCCAGAGATAGATTTCCCTTTAAAGGTTTAGTTTCAGTACCAATTCATCACATGCTTGTGATATAGCAAACACAGAATTTGTTTATCTCCCTCTCATACATCCTCAACTTCAAATAACCAACAGAATAGCAAAAACCCAGAAGATGAAGAGCACTAAGTGCTGCCCAGGGGGTGGAAGGTCAGGTGCTCACTCACTAATGCTGCACACGCTTGAGAAGGTGGTTGGGGTTTCTCACAAAACTTTGGCCACAGGATCCACTAATTGCACTCCTTGGTGTTTATCTGAATGTGTTAAAATCATATATGCCCACAAAACGCTTCACATGGACATTTATAGCAGCTTCATTTAAAGATGTCAAAATTTACAAGCAACCAAAATGGTCCATGGTAGCCAAAAGGGCTATACTTGCATATTCAGGTATATCCATAATGTAATATTATTCATTATGCAATATTATTCAACAAGAAAAAGAAATGATCTCGGAACCTATGAAAAGAGTAGAAGAATGTAAAGTGCATGCTTCTAAGTGAAAGAAGTGAATCTAAAAAGAATTATACTGTGTGATTCCAACTATGTTGCATGCTGGAAATGAAATATGTGATTGGTAGGCAGTGGTGAGGGGTAGAACGAATGAAAAGGCATAATACAGAATGAAAACACACTGCACGGGGCCATAATGAAGGACCCCAGTTATTAGGGATTTGTCCAGACCTGCAGTATGCGCCACACCAAGAGCAAACTCTAACAGAAACTATAGACTTTGAATGATAATGATGTGTCAATGTGTGTTCATGATTATAACAAATGTGCTACTCTGGTGTAGGATGGATGGGAGGGGAGGCTGTGTACGCAGTGGAATGTGCTATATACTTATGAGCACTCTGTGAACCTTCCCCTTAATTTGTTGTTCTACTACATGGATAGTGTATTTTTAAACATACTTGAGGCACTAGACAGTATTCTAGGCACTGATGAAACACTAATGATAAAAAGAGGGGCACACTCTGACCCCTAAATCTTTTATTATGGTGAGGAGATAGATACAAGTAAATATGTAAGTATGTGATATGCTGTTAAGTAATGATTAAGACTTGAAAAAAAATGAAATAGGAGAAAGGGAGAGTCTATTTTCAAGGGAACTGGAGTTAGCTCTTCTAGGGCAAGGTCACGTAAGCAGAGTCTGACTTACATGTCTATGTTCTTTAGTAGCTGAATAGACTGTACTTACATATTGTGCTATATCCATACAACGCAATATTATTCAACGAGAAAAAAAATAAAAGAATGGAAGAATGTTAAATGTATACTTCCAAATGAAAGAAGCCAATCTAAAAAGAATATATGCTGCATGATTCCAACTATCACATGCTGGAAATAAAATATGTGTGACTCAAGGGAGGGAAGAACAGTTGTGAATGTGTCTGGGAGGAACATTCCAGGGTAGAGGAAAATATAAAAACTGGAGAAGAGCAAAATAAGACATAACAGCCTCCTTCACAGCATCGCTTCAGCCAGTTTCCAGTCTGCAAGGGGCAGGTGGTCAGAACAGCAAGATGGCCAGGGGCCGGGGGATGGCCCCGGAGAGAACCTTGGGTTCGTCCCGAAGGAAATGAAGTAGTCATTGAAGTAGTAATGGAGCTTCAGGCGGAGTGACACGATCTGCACATGTTTACAGGATCACTGCAGCTGACACTTGAAAAATAGACAGTCATAGGCAGGAGTACAGATTGAGTGCTGAATTAGGAGGCCGTGCGGTAGTTCGGAGAAACAAACCACAGTAATGCTCAACTCAGGAGCAATCTGCCACCAATCTACCAAAACTATAGTAACTCCCCTTGCTAGCAGCAAAAACCATTAAACAGGTTTATAGAAAAGGAAAAACGCTGCAAATAATTGGGTCCATCTCATACATTTAACTTACAAATATCATAAAAGTTCATTTAAAATTTGGACACAGAGACGGCAAGATGGCTCAGTGGTCTAAAGCGTCTGCTTAGACAAGCTTAGGCAGGCGCAGGGGACCACAGTTTGATCCCTGCTGCCACGTACTGCACCAGTCCTGCCCTCAGGTTGGGCTGAGCCAGCCAAAACTAAATAAATAAGTGAATAAATAAATACACACGTAAAATTTAGACACGTAACCTGTCAACTCAGGATTCTATCTCAGCCTTAATATGTAAATTTAACATGTTACAGCTTTGGGATTTCTAATTTTTGAAGATAAAGTATCTTCCTTCTAAATTAATTTTTATATTTTTAATATATTTATAACTGAAATGTAGTTTTACAAGTTTATGGAGTACAGAGTGATATTTCGTTTATTTATTTGGAGGGTGGAACCGGGGATTGAACTCAGGCCCTTGCACTTGCCAGAGAAGCGCTTATTCCCCTGAACCATTGGCCCCTAGAGTGATATTTTAATGGTGTATATAATGTGTAATGATCAGAAAAATTTGCATATACATCACATAAAAGAAATTCATTTCTTCAAGTTAGGAACATTAAAAGTCCTCTGTACTAGCTCTCTCAGGTAACAATTTTATGAAAATATTCCCTTAATGACAGAATTATGATGCTTAAAATGTACATCTTAAAATTTAACTAGTGATTTTGTTTTTGTTTTTGTTTTTGTTTTTAGATAACCAAACTGAACTCAAACTCAGGAACCTCCCCCCTCAACATCCTGAGTAACTGACATTACAGGCATATCCAGCCTTAGTTGCTAATGGTTAAATTTTATAGCCCACTGTTTAAAAATGCATACCATGCTCAGAACCCACCAACACGTGAGTCAGAACCAAGCTCACCAGTAGTAGTAGCACTCAAGACAAATGAGGTCAATGTTGGATTTTTTCTTTCTTTAGCAAGAAGCACACCCAAAGTTCAGGCTGAAGAAACATACCTGCAAGTACCACAGCACTTATTAAACAAGAGATGTGTGTTCATATGCTACTCATTCTTCCATATTTCACACTTCAATTTTATTCATTTATCATAGAACATTGTCTTTTCTATCACTGATAATGTATCTTAAGGGTTTATTTCCTGCTTAGACTAAGACTAGGTACAGGGACCAGGATTTAACCCCAGTGTGCCGTGCCAGCCCAGCCCCTGGGGCATGCTGAGACAGTGACTGAGACTGGGTGAGATGACGTGTGCCTATAATCCCAGTGCTTGGGAAGCTAAAAAAAAAAAAAAAGGAGGAGGATCACTGCAAGTCCAATCTGTAGTGAGACCCTCTAGACCCTGTACTAAATATATAAAAAAATAAAATTTTACTGGGGAAATGGCTCAGGGTCATAGTGCCTACCTGACATGTGCAAGGTCCCGAGTT